>CAWZYM010000172.1:1202500-1220000 GCA_963966185.1 Rhabditoides inermis
GTGTTGGAAGAGAGCACCCGGGCAGTCCGTGTTCTTTCTCTTACATAAATAGAAGATCGTGTTGGGAGTCTAAAACACTTTGCATTTTCAAATAATCTTGCTTCGCACGTCTTTCCATGGGGTACTGTAGCCATCACCAGGTGAGAGAGTATGGAGGTGAGAGGACACTGACAAAGAGTGAGGGACCGGCCGTATTTTGGGCCATTAGTAAATCATACAACATACAACATACCATCATACAATCATACCATCATACCATCATACTACGGTATCTTACCATCATATCATGGGATCATACCAACATACCACCATACCACCATACCACCATACCACCATACCACCATACCACCATACCACCATACCACCATACCACCATACCACCATACCACCATACCACCATACCACCATACCACCATACCACCATACCACCATACCACCATACCACCATACCACCATACCACCATACCACCATACCACCATACCACCATACCACCATACCACCATACCACCATACCACCATACCACCATACCACCATACCACCATACCACCATACCACCATACCACCATACCACCATACCACCATACCACCATACCACCATACCACCATACCACCATACCACCATACCACCATACCACCATACCACCATACCACCATACCACCATACCACCATACCACCATACCACCATACCACCATACCACCATACCACCATACCACCATACCACCATACCACCATACCACCATACCACCATACCACCATACCACCATACCACCATACCACCATACCACCATACCACCATACCACCATACCACCATACCACCATACCACCATACCACCATACCACCATACCACCATACCACCATACCACCATACCACCATACCACCATACCACCATACCACCATACCACCATACCACCATACCACCATACCACCATACCACCATACCACCATACCACCATACCACCATACCACCATACCACCATACCACCATACCACCATACCACCATACCACCATACCACCATACCACCATACCACCATACCACCATACCACCATACCACCATACCACCATACCACCATACCACCATACCACCATACCACCATACCATCATACCATCCTATTTTCCAGCGTTTCCGGAAGCGGGAACCCCTTGTATCTTTAACACACGCTTCACAGCGCGCTTTGTGCGGTTTACACGTTGTAAACGTTCTGGAAATTGTAAAACGGTCTTTGGTTACATCGGTATGTAGTCCTCGCCTCGGTCGGTTTTCTCTGTGTTCCTCCTTCTCTCCTTCTTTCCTTCTCTCCTCCTCTCCTTTCCTCCTTCTCTCCTCCCATTCCTTCCCTCCTTCTCTCCTTCTCCCCTTCTCTCCTCCTCTCCTCCTCTCCTTCCCTCCTTCCTTCCTTCCTTCCCTCCTTCTTTCCTTCTCTCTTTCTCTCGTTCTCTCTTTCTCTCGTTCTCTCTTTCTCTCGTTCTCTCGTTATCCCTTTCTCTCTTTCTCTCGTTCTCTCGTTCTCTCGTTCTCTCGTTCTCTCTTTCTCCCTTTCTCTCTTTTCTCTCTTTCTCTCGTTCTCTCTTTTCTCTCTTTTCTCTCTTTCTCTCGTTCTCTCTTTCTCTCGTTCTCTCGTTCTCTCGTTCTCTCGTTCTCTCGTTCTCTCCGTCTCTCCGTCTCTCCTTCTCTCATTTCCTCCTTCCCCCCTTCTCCCTTTCTCTCTTTCTCTCGTTCTCTCGTTCTCTCTTTCTCTCGTTCTCTCTTTCTCTCGTTCTCTCGTTTTCTCTTTCTCTCGTTCTCTCGTTCTCTCGTTCTCTCGTTCTCTCGTTCTCTCGTTCTCTCGTTCTCTCGTTCTCTCGTTCTCGCGTGTCTCCTTCTCTTCTTCTCTCCTTCCCTCCTTCCCTCCTTCTCCCTTTCTCTTTTTCTCTAGTTCTCCAGTTCTCTCGTTCTCTCGTTCTCTCGTTCTCTCGTTCTCTCGTTTCTCGTTCTCTCGTTCTCTCGTTTTCTCCGTCTCTCCGTCTCTCCTTCTCTTCTTCCCTCCTTCCCTCCTACCACCCTCCTTCTCTCTTTCTCTCGTTCTCTCGTTCTCTAGTTATATCGTTCTCTCTTTCTTTCGTTCTCTCTTTCTCTTGTTCTCTCTTTCTCTCGTTTTCTCGTTCTCTCGTTCTCTCGTTCTCTCGTTCTCTCTTTATCTCGTTCTCTCTTTCTATCCTTCTCTCGGTCTCTCGTTCTCTCGTTCTCTCGTTCTCTCCGTCTCTCCTTCTCTTCTTCCCTCCTTCTCTCCTTCTCTCTTTCTCTCTTTCTCTCGTTATATCGTTATATCGTTCTCTCTTTCTCTCGTTCTCTCGTGCTCTCGTTTTCTCGTTCTCTCGTTCTCTCGTTGTCTCGTTGTCTCGTTGTCTCGTTCTCTCGTTGTCTCGTTCTCTCCTTCTTTCCTTCCCTCCTTCCCGCCTTCTCACTTTCTCTCTTTCTCTCGTTCTCTAGTTCTCTCGTTATATCGTTCTCTCTTTCACTCGTTTTCTCTTTCTATCGGTTTCTCTTTCTCTCGTTCTCTCATTATCTCTTTCTCTCTTTCTCTCTTTCTCTCTTTCTCTCTTTCTCTCTTTCTCTCTTTCTCTCTTTCTCTCTTTCTCTCTTTCTCTCTTTCTCTCTTTCTCTCTTTCTCTCTTTCTCTCTTTCTCTCTTTCTCTCTTTCTCTCTTTCTCTCTTTCTCTCTTTCTCTCTTTCTCTCTTTCTCTCTTTCTCTCTTTCTCTTTTTTCTCTAGTTCTCTCCTTCTCTCCTTCTCTTCTTCTCTCCATCCCTCCTTCCCTCCTTCTCCCTTTCTCTCTTTCTCTCGTTCTCTAGCTCTCTCGTTATATCGTTCTCTCTTTCTCTCGTTTTCTCTTTCTCTCGTTTTCTCGTTTTCTCGTTCTCTCTTTCTCTCTTTCTCTCCTTCCCTCCTTCCCTCCTCCTCCCATTCTCTCTTTCTCTCGTTCTCTAATTCTCTCGTTATATCGTTCTCGCTTTCTCTCGTTCTCTCTTTATCTCTTTCTCTCTTTCTCTCTTTCTCTCTTTCTTTCGTTCTCTAGTTCTCTCGTTCTCTCTTTCTATCCTTCTCTTCTTCTCTCCATCCCTCCTTCCCTCCTTCTCCCTTTCTCTCTTTCTCTCGTTCTCTAGCTCTCTCGTTCTCTTTTTATATCTTTCTCTCTTTCTCTGGTTCTCTCGTTCTCTCGTTCTCTCTTTCTATCCTTCTCTCGTTCTCTCGTTCTCTCGTTCTCTCCGTCTCTCCTTCCCTCCTTCCCTCCTCTCTTTTTCTCCTTTTCTCTCGTTATATCGTTCTCTCGTTCTCTCGTTCTCTCGTTCTCTCGTTCTCTCGTTCTCTCGTTCTCTCTTTCTCTCTCCCCTTACTAAATTCCTACTGATCGCAGCCACCAAAGTACATCTGTCTCTCTCCAAACAGCGTGCTCTCTCGCGTGCTCTCGCGCTCGCCCGCCAGCAGAGGGCTAGCTATCAGCTAGCGTGACTGGAAACGACACCCACCCACCCACCCACACACCCACCCACCCACACGCTGGCCTTTCGCCTAGTGCGAGTGCGAGATCGCTCATAACTTCTTTCGGAGAAAAGATACAAAGATGCCGTCAATTAGTGATCTGCCCTATGGAACCGTGCGAATCTAACTAACATAAATTGGAAGACTTCACATTGTTGCTAACATGTCCTTTGGATATCGCTACTTGAAAATTCTGGCGCGAGCCTTATTTTAACCCAAGAGAGAGGGCGCTGCGCGCCCTCTCTAATTGACCAGTAGTATATGGTATACTGTATACATACGACATACGTAGGTTTAGATTTTATCATGTGATGCCTGGACCCGGGAAGGAGTCACCAAGAAGAAGCAATAAGGTTGAGAGATACGACATATTTAGAATAGAGAAGGAAATGGCAAGAGATGTGTTTGTCAGAACTGACACCGTCCAGGGATGAGGCAGTAGCTTCGACATGGGCTCTGAACGTTTTTTTTCTTCTCGTGTATTCTCGGGTATTCCTCCACACTGCGTGTATGTACATGCTACGCATGCGTGACGCGAATCTGCCCGATTCTGCATACGCTCGGGTTGTACAATACAATAATCGGGGTCTATGCATGTGGGAAGTTTTGGGAAAGCATCTTGGGAGTCAAACTATGTATCTCTAATCTTGTTCACGCAATGTGAGGATTCACCCGAGTTGTAGTTGTAGAGCTACTAAATTCTAGTTTCGCAAAATGGAGATTCCATGCACATCGTTGTTTTTTTTCTGAAAAAGTCGCTGAGCGACCCCTTTCTGGTGGCACGGCGATGCTCGCATGCATATCCACGCGAGTATCGAACGAGAGAAGGCGATTCTGCATTCTGCCCGAACGATACTCGCTCTTTGAAGATGTGTTGACACGATGGATTTCATCGGATCTAAATCAGAGTTGTGTGGCTTCTAGAAAAGTCTTTGCGTCCATTTTGTTTAAAGAAAGGAAGTCGATGTTCGGACGCGACTCCGATTGGTAGAATACAAACAGCAATGGCTTCCTCCTACATACGTTCAATGAAATAATTGCGTTTTTTCATTTCATCTTGAGTGTGAGAGTCGTTTTCGACAAGGGAGAGAGAGATGTTCGCGTCTTTCACATTGAAAACTTAGAAATTGAAAAAAAACTAACGAGAAATAACCATGACAATGACAAAAAACAATGAAAATTTAAATGAAAAAAGCGACTGACGCGAGACGTGATATGAAAATGCGCGCGAAAACTTTTCGAAATCACGTGGTATGGTGGTATGACAGCAATCATAGTTGTATGAGTGCAAATTTATGGTATGTTGTATGATGGTATGGTAGTACGCTCGTATGGTGGTATGGTAGTATGGTAGTATGGTAGTCTAGTATGGTGGTATGTGGTATGGTGGTATGATGGTATGTTGTATGTTGTATGATTTACTAATTGCCTAGTTTTTTTTATGAGAAGTGATTGTATTTTCATGTTCTTTCACGTGGTAGTCGTAGTTTACACACGAAATTTAGAGTGGTACGTTCCTTTAAACAGTACTCCTAATATTATAGACTGTATTTGGATGCTATTTACATAAATTAATCATCGATCCCATTTTGTGTTCAAATATATAGGTGGGTATGTATTTTAGCAATATTTTGTAATATTATAGTTGTAAATGAAGTAAAACCCGATGCTGTCTCACGACGTGTAGAAATATGATGCGTGAATTTTTATGTTGTGCAGTACTTGCTCTCTTTTTCCTCACACTATCAACTATCTGTGACGTTTTCAGGAACCGGCGACACACCCCGTTAACTTCATCCACATATATTTGAATATGAGCGCATATTTCGCTCTGTTATTTTATTAGCTGCTACATCGAAATCAACGAAATAGTGAGTGGTATGCTATCTGGCTGCAGTTTCAGAAACTTATTCGATTTTCAGAATGCACCGTTCGAGCTATACCCAGATACGAACATATATGAATGTGTATTGATGGGGGTTTGTATCTGCACTCTTTTTTTTTTAGATATCTGACGACAAAACGTAGAGTGGCTGTTCTGTTTGACTCGTGCTACTATCAGCAGCTATGAATGATGCAAGAAGAGCGTAGCGTACTATACCGACCGCAGTCCAGCGCTCAGTCCCAGGATTGTGTAGATTATGTTTTGTGAATTCATTTTTTTCCAATTGCGATAAAATGAAATTTCATAAACAGTTGATAGTTGACGTTGTTCTCAGTTTTACTGATGTTGTGTTTTCTCGTTTCTGTTATACGTTTCTGTTATGTTTCTGTTCTGATGACTATCGAAGGTAGTGGTCCGAGTTAATACTTTTCAACCATATATCAGATCATTTGTGAACAGGGAGAAGGCTCGGATGGTGAACGTGGGTATGTACCTCCCATTTTTGAAACGTTCATACCCATACCTCTTCGGATATGTACAGGGACTGGAGATTCAGAGTGGTTATCTGGTTATATGTCAGTTTTTCAAACTAAATAACGATGTTTTAAGGTGGTTTAACAGGCCCGTTCGGTTTAACAGGCCCGTTATGGTGGTATGACAGCATTCATAGTTGTATGAGTGCAAAATTATGATATGTTGTATTATGGTATGGTAGTATGGTGGTATGGTGGTACGGTAGTATGATAGTATGGTAGTATGGTGGTATGTGGTATGGTGGTATGATGGTATGTTGTATGTTGTATGATTTACTAATTGCCATTAGTAAATCATACAACATACAACATACCATCATACAATCATACCATCATACCATCATACTACGGTATCAAACCATCATACCATGGTATCATACCACCATACCACCATACTACCATACCACCATACACCACCATACCACCATAACACCATACCACCATACCACCATACCACCATACCACCATACCACCATACCACCATACCATCATACCACCATACTCCATACCATCATACCACCATACTCCATACCACCATACCACCATATTATTGTACCATCATATTTGTTTTGGAAGCGGGAACCCCTTGTATCTTTAACACACGCTTCACAGCGCGCTTTGTGCGGTTTACACGTTGTAAACGTTCTGGAAATTGTAAAACGGTATTTGGTTACATTCGTATGTAGTCCTCGCCTCGGTCGGTTTTCTCTGTGTTTGGAAGAGCCCAAAACGTCTTCATTTGATTTCTATTTACATCGATTGACCAGTATGGTATACTGTATACACACGTAGGTTTAGATTTTATCATGTAGAGCCTGGACCCGGGAAGGAGTCACCAAGGAGAAGCAATAAGGTTGAGAGATAAGACATATTGAGAATAAAGAAGGAGATGACAAGATGTTTGTCAGAACTGACACCTTTCAGGGATGAGGCAGCAGCTACGGCGTGGACTCTGAATGTTTTTTCGTGTATTCTCGGGTATTCCTCCACACTGCGTGTATGTACATGCTACGCATGCGTGACGCGAATCTGCCCGATTCTGCGTTCATTCGGATTGTACATCACAATAATCGGTGTCTACGCATGTGGGAAGTCTTGGGAGAGCATCTTGGATGTCAAACTTTCTCTAATCTTGTTCACGCAATGAGAGGATTTACCCGAGATGTGATGATTTACCCGAGTTGTAGTTGTAGAGCTACTAAACTCTAGTTTCACAAAATGGAAAGACTTATCCATGCACATCGTTGTATTTTTCTGAAAAAAGTCGCTAAGTTCGACTTCTTTCTTGTGCCACGACGATGCTCGCATGCATATCCACGCGAGCATTGAACGAGAGAAGGCAATTCTGCGCGAACGATACTCGCTCTTTGAAGATGTGTTGACACGATGGGCTCATCGGATTCAAATCAGAGTTGTGTAGCTCCTAGAAAAGGCTTTGCGTCCTTTTTGTCGAAAGAAAGAAAGTCGATGGTCGGACGCGACACCGACTGGTAGAATAAAAAGCGGTGGCTTCCTCCTAAATACGTTCTATGAAATATTTGCGTTTCTTTTTCTTCATTTCATCTTGAGTGTGAGAGTCGTTTTCGACAAGGGAGAGAGAGAGATGCTCGCGTCTCTCACATTCAAAACATGGAGAATGAAAAGAAAAAGTAGAAATAACAATGACCATGACAAAAATAAAAATTTAAATGAAAAAAAGCGACTGACAAATAAAAATTTAAATGAAAAAAGCGACTGACGCGAGACGTGATATGAAAGTGCGCGCGAAAACTTTTAAACTTAAAACGAGTGCAAAATTATGGTATGTTGTATGATGGTATGGTAGTACGCTCGTTTGGTGGTATGGTAGTATGGTAGTATGGTGGTATGTGGTATGGTGGTATGATGGTATGTTGTATGTTGTATGATTTACTAATTGCCGAAAATACCTACAGTGCTTCACCACTTCACCAATACCATTTACATAAATCAAGAATAGAAGGGGTCCTAGGACTGATCCTTGTGCCTTGTGGTACTCCACTCAAAACATTCTCCCAGTCGAGTAACAAACGCTTTATTTATATCTAAATAAATAGTGCCTACACCACTATTGTTGCCCAAATGTTCTACTCAATAGCTTACATAATCTACCATTTGAGTTATTGTTCCACGACCGTTCAAGAAACCATGTTGAAATTTACTTACTATATTATATTGCAAAAGATGGGAACGAATAGCGTAACAAATGATCCTTTCAAACACTCGACTGATACAACACGTGAGAGTAATCGGGCGATACAACACGTGAGAGTAATCGGGCGAGAGTAATCCGCCGCTCCCGTCTTTGCAGCTGACCGCGCCCGCGTTATCGTTAACGTCTCCAAGGGAATCCGCGAGGAATCCGAGGAGTTCGACCGTCAGAGGACCCCCTGTTGTCTCGCCTGTCCGACTTGATCTGCCAGTCGCCGCACGCTGTTTGCGTCACCGGCGACTTCAACGCAAGCCACGTGAGTTGGTCTAGCCTCTCCACTAGTTGTTCCAGATGCCAGGAACTTTTATCATTCTCAATCTCTCTCGGTCTGACTCAGGTGGTAGACGAGCCAACTCGTGAGAACAACATTCTCGACCTTGTCTTTACAAACCGCATCGATTTGTGCAGTGATGTCAGTGTTGAGTGTGGCTTCTCTGATCATCGTAATGTTTTGTTTTCTTTTGCATGCGGTCGTCTCCCCTCTCACCCGAAGCCCGATCGAAAGATCTACGCATTCCGGCGGGGGGACTATCGCAGAGCAAATGAATGTCTTGCATCTATCGATTGGTTCTCTGAACTACAGCCCCACATATGTACACAATGTGCAAACCATTTACAACAAGTCACTGAGATTGTTGCATGTGTGATTGACAATACTATCCCGCCCGTTTCGGATCGCAGAACTATTCCTCGGCGCATAGCTAGGCTTTACAAGTACAAAAAATCAGTATGGGCAGCAGAAGGAAACTCTGCTCGCTACAAAGCCATAGTCAAGCGAATCAAAAAGGTTTGCCGCCGAGGAAGAGTTTTGCGTGAAAAGCGATTTCTGCGAGACAAGAGCATTTTTTATACATGAAGAAATGCTCAAGATCTTGCGTGCATGTTCCCTCTCTTTTGTGTGGTGACCAGGTGGCAGACACTGCCAGTGCCAAGGCCGCCATGCTCTCTGCGCAGTATGTACAGTCCGTCTTCGTCCGCGACGACGGCCGTCTGCCGGAGTGCACCAAGCGCACCTCACAATCTCTCGATAATGTCACATATCCTGCATGGCGAGTAGAGAAGACTCTTCTTTCTCTCCAAGCAAAGGTCAACCGCACACCAGAAGGGATCCCTGCTATCTTTCTCAAAAATACTGCTATAAGTCTTGCCTTTCCGCTTTCGATTATTTTTTTTCTTTTCATGCACTCAGGCGATATCCCATCACAGTGGAAAACTGGTTGTGTCACCCCTCTTTTCAAAAAGGGTAAAAAGTCCGACCCTTCCAACTACAGACCCATCTCCCTCACATCCGCCGTGTCCAAGTGCATGGAAAAAATGATCAAAAGAGAGCTCACTTCTTTCCTATCTGCTAACAAACTACTCAGCGAGGCGCAGTGGGGATTCCGGGAGAAACGGAGCACTACTGCACAGCTTGCATCTTTTATTTCTCTACTGACATCTGCCGAGAGTAAAAACATGTGCAGTGATGTACTGTACATAGATTTTGCCAAGACCTTCGATTGCGTTTCATTTCCCAAGCTTCTATCCAAGATTAGCAGTTACGGCATTGATGGTGCACTGCATGCATGGCTCAGTGCATGGTTGACAGGACGCACGCAGTGTGTGGAAGTTGAAGTGGAGTCGAGTCCACTCGATCAGGTACTCTCTGGAGTACCGCAAGGCAGTGTTCTCGGACCTCTTTTATTTCTACTTTTTATCAATGATTTGCCCGATTGTCTCCCCCCAGATTGCCGCGTGTTTTTGTTTGCTGATGATGTGAAGATAATATCTGTGTTTCATCCCCGCGTCTCCACTGCTCCTCTTTCTTCTGCCGCGAAAGCGATTGAAGAATGGGTGTTGAAATGGCAGATGTCGGTGAGTGCCAGCGAATGTGCCGTCATGCATTTCGGCAAGCGCAACCCTCGATTTAAATATTTTCTAACAGAATCTATTTTCCCTGTTGTTTCCTCTTTCCGTGATCTAGAAATCAAAGTCAGTGACGATTTGACATTCCGTGTCCACATAAACAACATTGTCAAAAAAGCCAATCAAAAATAAACTACCTCTTTTTTGTTTTGCGGACACGGAATGAAACAGTTCTCACTCAAGCTTACACTATTTATGTCCGTTTTATCCTGGAATATGGATCTGTCATTTATTCACCTTTCTATCAAACAGATAAGGACACCATCGATTCTGTCCAAGCACTGTTCCTCACTCGATTGTCTTATTGATGCGGTCTCTCACATCTTTCTCACTCTCACGTCGAGGTTCGTCTAGACCTCGAGTCCCTTTCTCGTCGTAGAATGAGATCGGACCTGGCATTTGTGTACAGAATGTGGAGGGGCGAAACCGACTTGTGTGTGTCTGCCATTTTTGAGGTTCGATCGAGTCGGACTCGCGGAGCCACAACAAAAGTTTTTCCCCTGTCAAAACCTAACAAAAACAATGTAAAAGCATTTCTCTCTCATCGAGTTTATGAAATAGTCAACAAATTACCCCCGCACGTTTTCAATTCATCCTATTTCACTTTTCTATCTTTCATTGATGCGATACTGTAACTTTCACACATTTCACATGTTTCACTTGTCCCCTGATCTAGAAGAGTTTTGTAAACCTTGATCTTGTATAATAATTGTTGATGCAATTAGAATAAATATTATCAGGCACCGGATCTGCCAGTCTGCCGCGCACGGGGCTGAGAGAGTGAGAGAGAGAGAGAGAGAGAGAGAGAGAGAGAGAGAGAGAGAGAGAGAGAGGCGGGAGTGAGACCGGAAAGGGCAAGAGAAACCGTTCCATAGGTATCCGTCCTTTGTCAACCTCCCTGTCAACTGCGAGAGAGCGAGAGAGCGCTGAGACAGCCCCGCATCTCGACCTTTCGAGTCTCTCGCCATTTAGCGAGACTGAATGTAAACATAAATGGTCTCCCCTCCTTCCACTACTCTCTCATGTGGTCTCATATTCGAGTGGCACACGAAAAACGATATTCCAAATGGAAGTCATGGCCATCGTGTATGAGCATCACGATCCGCAATGGACTGTCTGGGAGGATTCCAATGGTCTTATTCGAGTTCAGTAAGTAAACTAAAGCATAAAGTGAACTCTCTCTCTCTCTCTCTCTCTCTCTCCCTCCCTACATACCTACCTTTGTTACTACTTCTATAACGTTGTGTTCGTTTTTTCGTGTCGTATTTCCATAGATCTACAGTAGTGGTTCAGATGAGCAAATTCTCGCGTGCGGACATAGCGCTGGGTCCTCTCAATGCTCGCACGGGCGACACCATCATCTCGCCGCTGGTGAAGGTGGGCTCTAAATTGATTACCATTTCTAAAGACGCGGTCAGTCTTTTCATGCACAATTCTGAACTGTTTTGGAGAGATAGCAAATTCCGGACGGGGTGTTCGAGAGTATGCCGAAGGCAATTCAAGGCTGAGGGTGATTTGAGAAGCGGTTCGAAAGTTTCGAAGAGACTGACCGCAACTTAAAAGACAATGTTGTAGTTGGTTGAGGCGGCTGGCGGTCGGCTGTCGTTTCCGCCCGACCGCACCCTGGTTGTCTACTACCACAGCTGCCGCGACACCGACGCCCTCACCCTCTCGCTCATCAAGGTTGTTGTGGGAATGCTTTATGATTCTTTTTTTTTAAATTTTTGTTTCATTTTTCTTATACTTCTTTTCAGCTGTCCCAGGAGCACAGTGTTCACGTGTCGTTCAGCAACGAGAAGACGGATGAAGGAACGTCGGTATGACTTTCTGTTGTTGCCATCCAATTCCAACTACATGCATCTCAGGGATAATAAGAATGTGAATGACCTGGTTTGCGTGTGTTTTTTTCCATTTCATTTTTTTATACTTTTGTTGATTTCAGGCATCGGCGAGTGGTTGGCAGTCGTCTGGACAGGGTCGGCAGGGTCAGCTCAAGCGGGAGAAGAGCAAGACGGACACATCGTGAGTCCTTCCATTCCCCCCCTCCCTCTATCTGACTCTCTTCTCTCTTTCGTAGATGATGTATCATTCCCGCATTCATGGAAGTAACCTATCCAATCATGTATCCAGATCCGTGCCCCGTCGGTCTGCCCGTCTCGTCAAGGACTCTACAGTGGAGGTGATGGATATATCGTCGGGCAACGAGTCCGAGGAGACGGCGAAGCAGGGGGAGAGTGAGCTGGCGACGCTCAAACAGCGTGCCAGTCACCTCGCCAACAAACACTTTGGACGCAAGCTGAAGTGCAAGGTAAGAAGTTTCACTGCTACTGCTACTATCAGTCGTTGTTCTAGATTGTTTGCACGCGTTTATTCTTGTACAACGAAGTAGCATCGAAACATTGAAGTATTAGGCTTGCCATCCAGGAGTTCACCTTTCCTAATGGTATCTGATAGAACACATGAATTTGAGATCATCCTTTATCTGCAACCATAAAGCTGAGTCCCATCCTAAGCTTCCGATCTCTCTCGCGTGCGCGAGAGGCGGCTTGACCCCGCCCTCGCTGCTCTTACACACTGGGTCCCTAGACAATGCCTCTACAACCGAGAGTCACACATGACAGAAGTATCCGTTTCAATTAAAGACTAAGATTATACTGTGTAGAGTTATGTTCAATTGTATTGATATTTTGTTTCTCATTACATTATCACGTCTCACACTGTGAAGATCGAACGAGACGGTGGCTCGTGCCTGGTTTCTATGTGAGCTTAGTGAATACGACTTCTGACACCAGCATCTGTATATATAAATATGTATACTTGAAAATGCGTTTTTTCATTTATATTTGATCAGCATCCTGTTGCACTCCCATTCTGGTGAAGCGATCGGCGCCACTCTATCAGCCGCGAGCCGCCATCTGCCAGCGTCGTACTACTGCAGGCTGTGCGGACATGCGGAATACGGTGCGTCTCTCTCTCTCTCTCTCTCTCTCTCCCTCTCTCTCTCTTTCTCTCTCTCTCTCTCTCTCTCTCTCTTTCTCTCTCTCTCTCACCGCCCTCCTTCCACCTCGTCAAACAGCACCAGCTGTCCAAACGCGCCGCCGCCGAGATGATCGAGGACATGCGCTCGCACACGATGAGTTACGGTATCACTAGGTGTACTGTATGAGATTATCATAAGAAAGAAGGTCAGAACAATGAAGTAAATCGAGTTATTAAGCTATTTGCTTTGATCCACATCGATGGGCGATTTCAGTACGAGACGGCCGCGTTGCGCATGCTTCTGCGCTGCTTCGCACAGGAGGAGGGGAAGAAGGACGAGGTGGGAGAATCGAATAAATACTGTAATACTTACAACTTACTGCCGATATCGAGAGTATAACAACGGTTTTTTTCCGCTCTCACACATTGTGACAACCATGTGATTTATTTATCTCATTTGATCATATGACTCAAACACGCGTATGAACAGCGATGATTGATCTAACCGTTCATATTTCTAGACTCCGCGCCGATTCGCTCCAGCCCGCACCGCCTCCATCCGGGAGGCGCCGCCCAAGAAGCTGATCAAGCTAGAGCCCAAGTAGGAGGAGGAGCAAGAATCTGGTGTGTACTTGTTGTGTCGTTCTCGTTAAAGGAACACTGGCGACTTATTTCTGCCACAACCTGCCACAACTCCTCATTTTCACACGAGCAAAACATTTGGTGGGAACGGGAATAGAACCAGCGAGCTCGGTTCCAGAACGCAGCCCACATGCACTGAGCCCGAGAGTTGTTCATTTGCGGTGATCTCTCCGACCCCAGTTTTTGCAGTGAAGCGTTGGCGGGAAATTCAAATTTTGAGCTGCATTGTTGGCAGTTGCAGAATCGAAAATAACGCAGAATCGTCGTTCTTTCGTAAAAACTGCAAATGTGTTAGGTTAATATGATTTTTAATTAGAGAGGGCGCGCAGCGCCCTCTCTTTTGGCTTAGGATAAGGCTCGCGCCAGAATTTTCAAGAAGTGATATCCAAAAGTCATGTTATAACCAATGTGAACTTGTCCAAATCATGTTAGTTAGATTCGCACCGTTTCGTAGGCCAAATCACTGGTCGACGGCATCTTTGTATCTTTTCTGTGAAAGAAGTTATGCGCGATCCCGCGCTCGCACTAGGCGAAAGGCCAGCGTGTTTCGTGTCCTTCCCGTTACCGACTTTTCCCAACTTGCACTTTGCGTGTAGTCCGCCCCGCCGCCGCCAGCGTCAAATGCGCGCCGGGTTTGCATTGTTTTGACCCCGCCAACTATAACCAGGAGGAAGAGCGCAGTAGGCGCGACACCGACTGGTTATAAGAAAATATGCTGTGAAAACGTTTTGTGAAACGTAACGGCGATCCGTGAATACGATGTGACGTGTGGTACATGAGACGAAGAAGTGCGAGAAGAGCAGAGGTAGAGAGAGAATGGCAGATATAGAGAGAAGGGCAGATAAAGATGGAGAGAAGGACAGAGAGAGATGGAGAAAGAGCGAGAGAGCGCAGTGAAAGAGAGAAAGAACAGTGAGAGAGAACAGATGGAGAGAGAGAGAACAGAAGGAGATAGATTAGGTTTTGATTAAATCCAGATGAATAGTCATAATTCAGCACATATTACATATAAAAAATTTCTATGAAATTTAACAAAAGCACATATATTTTCTTTAAAAAGTACTTGCGTAAAAAGACTCAGTTTGTCTTGACCCAATTCAACAAAAGCGCATGCATAAAACGTTTACAAATACTAACACAAACCTGCACTTCTCTCTCTCTCTCTCTCTCTCTCCATCTCCTTTAATTGTATTCTTATATTTCCTATGTTAGTTAGTGTCAACAGTCTGGTCTTCGCAGGTTTGTGTTAGTATTTGTAAACGTTTTATGCATGCGCTTTTGTTGAATTGGGTCAAGACAAACTGAGTCTTTTTACGCAAGTACTTTTTAAAGAAAATAACACTCTGAGTCGAGAATAAGTCGCCATTGTTGCTTTGAATAGTTAAATGTTGTTACTCGGTTTCTGGAAAGATAAATGTTTTATAAGCACAATGGTAGTTTGCCCTAGATGCAACTCGTTAAATAATGTCCCGTCCCCTATTATTTTGCAAATGAAATTCAAACCAAGACTGCACGAACTGCGATAAATTTTAGTTACTGCCGAAAATATCTGGAGTTGTGGTTGTGGTTCAGAAATTTATACAATTGCTTGTTTTTAATAGTTTCACAGCAAAGCCCGAACTTAATTATTTTTCAAAGTTTAATGCAAAGAATACTGTGGCAGGAACAATTTATCATATCATATGGGAACGGGGGATCATCATAATTCATCATTCATCATCATCATTGCACACATCACACACTCGAGCCTTGGCACTCAGAGGAAGAAAAGACACTGTAACCAATATTGAGCCTAGCAAGCGGGGAGGGGCTAGAATACACTAGTACTAGCGTAGTAGATGTTCTAGCTGGCAGTGGGTGGTCATCTACAGCTCCTTCCTGGACTTCTTTCCCTTGGCGGGAGGCGGCGGCGGCGGAGGCGGCTCGTCGTCGTCGTCGTCGTCTGAAAGATGACGTCACATGAAGACCGAGAGAGGGAGAGAGAGAGAGAGAGAGAGAGAGAGAGAGAGAGAGAGAGAGAGAAACGGACCATCGAGGCTGATCTGGTCGGAGAGGATCTGGTCGATCCACGTCTGGAGTGCCTCCAGGTTGCTGTCGGCGTGCTTCCGCGGGTCGTCCAGGTTCACCTGTGACATGTCGAAGAAGATGCCCTCCTTCTGAAACGAGAACACCAGTTTGTGTGTGTGTGTGTGTGTGTGTTGTTCATATATTTACTTAGAGTGACGATTTTCCCATTAATGTTGTCAAATAATGAGGCACACGACGATGATTATTTGGCATGTGCCAATGTTCTTTTTTTCAGTGATCCGCGATACGTATTTGGTTTGTGCACCAACACACCTGTGAGACGGTTATCACACACTGCACTACTTCCGAATAGAACATTTCTTCAAACTACTTGTGATTGCATTCTAAATCTCTAATCACTTCCTATTACTTCTGAATATCTTTTTCGAGAAGACTGATCAAGCCTTCATGGAACAATACGAGGGAGTAGTCATGATTGAGAGATCGAGTTATTTGGTTTTCCATAACTCATAACTCTCTCACCTCGGAGATGTCGATGAGTCCGATCTGCGGGCCCTCCTCGATGTCGATGCCGAACATGTCCTCCCACACATCCACCATCAGTGGGAACTCATCTGCAAGGAGCAGGTTTTTCTCTCCCCCCCTCTCTCTCTCTCTCTTTTTCCCTCTCTGTCTCTATCCATGTCTCTCTCCCCTCTCTCCCTCCCTCCCCCCTCTCTCCCTCCCTCTCCCTCTTCCATTCCCCCTCTCTCTACCTCTCCCTCTCTCTCTCCCCTCCCTCCCTCTCTCCCTCCTCTCTCTTTCTTTCTCCCCCTCTCTCTCTCCCTCTCTATCTTTCTCTCCTCCCCCCTCTCTCTCACCAGGGTCAACGAGGATCAGCTCCAGAGTGCCAGCGTGCTCGCTGTTCTCGTCGGCCAACTTGTCCATCAGCTTCTTCATCGCACGGCCCTCCCTGAAAAAGGTCGAATTATTCTCTTACCGTAACCTTTATCTTTGCAAGAAGATCAAATTATTCTCCTACCGTAACCCAGGTGTAATTATTCTCACCTGGTCTCCTCGTCGACGAAGGCAATGACCATGTGCTCGTTCTCCTCGGGATCGCGCTGAAAAAGTGATTTTATGATATTGTAATCATTATTCTTAAGAAAAAAATATACCATATCACAGAATAATTGACATTTCAACTTTCTAAAAGCTTACATGCGTTGCGTGAAACTTGTACCATGCCTGTGAAACCGTTCTAATACAAACAATGTGAAACGTCCTGGCAAAGTGAAAGATTCCTCCATGGTGATAAAAATATCGTCATTTTCACTGTGTACGGTTTCTATGAAATGAGACAGAAACACCCTAACAGCCACCCACAAGAGAGTGGCGGGAACGTCCCACATCCGCCCAGAACCTTCCCACCTTCACTCACCCACACGTTGAAGTAGTTCTCCGGAGTGAGCTTCTGCATCACCGGCTCCTTGTGCTTCTCCACCCAGTCCTCGAACTCCTCCTCCGTGTCTGCATCATTGATTTATTGATTTTACTAATTGATTACGTTAAGAATAAGAGAAAAGAAAGACACAAAAAAGAGGGAGGAAGTGAGAAAGGGTGGGAAAAGGAAGTAAGTGGGCATTGACCTACCG
Organism: Rhabditoides inermis; assembly: GCA_963966185.1. Taxonomy (NCBI): domain Eukaryota; kingdom Metazoa; phylum Nematoda; class Chromadorea; order Rhabditida; family Rhabditidae; genus Rhabditoides; species Rhabditoides inermis. Next base: position 1,219,864 of record CAWZYM010000172.1, read on the forward strand.
ACGGAGTTGGGTGCGAAGAGGGGGTCCTCCTCGAATGGACGGCGCATCTGCACCTCTCCGATCCTCTTCAGTCCGACCTTGCGCGCCCACTGAAAAAGAAATGGTGAAGAAAGTCATCAGAGAATCCAGATAACAAA
>CAWZYM010000172.1:1222500-1357500 GCA_963966185.1 Rhabditoides inermis
GAAGCTCTCTCACTTTTTTATACTGATCTCTCCTATTTATGCTACTCATCAGGCATATGGAAGTCCCGACCTGCAGAAAGAACTCGTATTGAATTATTTCTACCCATCTCACTTCTAGAATGACAAACTAAAAAAAAAATTTTTTTTGTTCAGAAGTTTTGCAGGAAACACTCACATTCATACTCATCTCACTTCTACAGATCCTAGAAACCTAGAATAGTCATCCCCTATCCACCTGGAGGAAGCACTCGTACTGGTCTAGTTCCGAGTCGTCGTCCTCGACGTCGTTGAAGAACACCACACTCTTCGCCTCCTCCGCGAACACCGTCTTGTTGAAGTTCTTCTCCGTCAACACCTAAAACAACTTTTATTGAAGAACTTTTTATGAACGAAATTCTCTCTTTCTTTTGAAAACGTTTGCAGAAGTTTTCCGGTTAGATTCACAATTCACGTTGCAGTGTTTCCAGTATATTAAAACAAGTAACTGCGCTTTAATTGCACACCATCATTCTTGGAAAATGAAACAAGTTGGTGAAACTCATCCCAATGTCTACGATGACCATCCTTTATGCAGTATCCTTTTCACTTTGGTTGTACATATCATGAAAGCTATTGGTGTTTGATCGTTTGATTATTGATGTGTGACGCAGATTATTACTGTAATAAATTCATTCATTCATTCAAACGTATCTCAAATTAAAAAAGAACGCACCTCGGTCCTGTCGAAGCCGTCGTACTCGAGGTCAGGGTACCCAAGGAACATGCACTCCAGGTCATCGGTCTAGACGAACCAATCGATAATCGATGATCAATGAATCGATAATCACTCAATCAATCGATACTCACCACCTTCTTGAGGCCGGCGTTGGCGCAGCCGACCGCCACGAGGGCGATCAACGCCCACCGGAGCAGCATATCTGCAAGCCAATCGATAATCAATCAATAAATCGATAAATCAATAAATCTATAACGGCAGGAAACACGTAGACTCGTAGACATCATAGATCGGTGACAGTGAAAGAACAGTCGAAATCGCTCTCGCTGAGCCCCCGCACTATCACATCACTCTTATCAAACAGAGCCTCTAATATTCCAGTTTACAGAGAGACACGTTTCAAAAAAAAATCTCTCGGGGGTGTCTGGGGCGTGGGGAGACGGGATCGATGATATCCCTCGAATCCGCCGAATCCCCGCGCAGGGAGAGAGAGAGAGAGAGAGGGAGAGAGAGTAAACAAACAAACACTGACGAACTAACGAACCGACACAGAGAGGAGGGGAGATGCAAAGTCAAAGTGACAATCGAGTCAAAAGGCACTTGCTGCTGAGATGTGCAACCGTACAACTTGTTATCCGGAAAACACTGGAGGGAAGGAGGAGGAGCAGGGGGCGAGAGAGTGCGGGCGAGGGAGAGAGCGCAGACGGTGAAGCGGCGAGGTATGTAGTGTGTGCAGAGGTGTTGTAATCTCGGCGGCGATGGCACATCTCGGGGGGCTAGCCTCCTCTGATCTCTCTCTCTCTCTGTCTCTCTCTCTCTCTCTCTCTCTCTCTCTCTCTATTAAAAGACACCTGTCAGATATCGGAAGATGAAGGACACACAGTAAATTCATAACGAGAAAGCAGGTGAAATGTGAATGAGAAGAGGTTGCAAAGTTGGTTAGTTGAACAGTCATTGAGGCATGTACCGGCTTGCACTGTTATCCGCAATAATTCCCATAGCTCTATCGATCCTATGCCAGAAATGCTATCACAATCCGATGCAACCCTTCAAGGAAGCCGAGTGAGTTCGCTACATTCTTTTTAGAACCCTTTTTAAACAAGTATTCTTAGATGCACAACTTGTACGGGCGACATCTGCATGTATCTACAGTACAAGGGACGGTATTGGAATTTCACCGCAACTGAGCAGGTTACTGGTGATTGTACAGTAATGATTTTCGAAATACAGTACTACTTTTCAAAGTACAGTACTCCTTAGGACTGCATTTCCGGCTACGATCAGCCCGAGCTCGGCTGTTGGGAGAACCACAGGGGCGATGTGTTGTGCCTGTGCGAGTGAGTCTCTCTCTCTCTCTCTCTCTCTCTCTCTCTCTTCTTCTTCTTCTTCTTCTCTCTCTTTCTCTATTCCCTTCCCTCCCTTCTCTCTCTTCATCTCTCTCTCCCTCTCTCTCTCTCTCTCTCTCTCTCTCTCTCTCTCTCTCTCTCTCTCTCGCTCTCTCTCTCTCTCTCTCTCTCTCTCTCTCTCTCTCTCTTCTTTTAGTGCGGACAACTGCAATTCACCCACAATCGTATCGAATGCCCAGGCTCTTCCGGAAAGGAAGTGTTTGGGATTTGTGAGTTGTTACACTTGGCAAATCTAATTTATACCTCTTTTTCAGAATCTCGACTATGACAAGGAACTGAAAACACCGTATTGCTACACGACAGTCTACACAACAGGGGAGAAAGTGGTGAGTTTAAAAAAATGAATATATAAAATGGCAAACACGATAATACTAATATGGAACTACTTCTGCTCCTAATTAACATATTAACATTTTAATTAACATTTTTCACATTCAGAGCTCATTCGATACACTCAAAGAAGGCGGCTTCGACTACGCGCGAATGGTGCGTTGTTCACGTTTAGATTGTGCTGGCACTTGGTACGTTTCAATCGTATCGTAAATGCATCCGCAAAATGGCGCGGATAATATAACTTCCTTTTTCGCGCAAACAAATAAAATAACCCTCTACGTCTACTTTATATTAAAAAAAACATCCACTCTCATCATACTTGCAGAGCCCATTACGACACAGGTCTCAAGCTGCAGTTTCCCACTGCTTGTAGTCGTTCCTACCTACCTTTTTCCATCTCAATCGTTCACAGTTCTCGAAAACCTTGCACACCTCACACGATCGCATTACGTGGAGCATATGAATGGAGTCACAATCGGCAAGTACACCCCATTCCAGCCGGTGCTGGCCTCGTTCCCGTTCCTCTCTCTTCTGGGAGACGTGTTCCTCTACCCTCGACAGTGCTACGTGGTGCAGACGTGGACCGAGGAGGCGCACGTGCAATGCTCGTGTGACACGGTCAGCAGAACGAACCACTCTCCTCGAGCTCATTTATTTATTTATTACATGTAAACAATATCATACGGATCAAAGGTACAGCGAGGCCAGATTTTTCAAGCAAGAAGTTGAATCTGACGCAAAAGTACAGCAAGAGTTGAATCTCGTATGTAGTAGAAGAGAACGAGGAGAGAGAGGAGAGGAGAGGAGATGAGAGAGGGGACATGATTGCAGGAGTCGTGTTCTGACTTCTCCGTGCTGCCCCGCCATCACTCCCTCCTCGCCAGTGGAAAGGCTGTCAACTGCTTCTCACACATATCTACCAATAAGGCCGAAAACGGGTTCTGTGAGTTATTTTTGTTTACTGGGTTTGTGGTGTGTCAAATCGGTAATATGCGTGCCAAATAAAGTTTTTAAAATACAAACATTACCACACATGGTCACCATACGTGATTTTTTATTTTCTCGCATACTGCGTCAAATATTTCAGTATGCTTGCAACTATTTCCACAAACATACGTACGGGAACTGATTCTGCGATTTTTTGAATTATGGAATAGATGGACCGAACATTAAAATTCCGTGAACGTTCTCCGGTTGCTCCGTTGCTATTCAGCGTCGTACGGTAAACATCGAATTATTAGCGAGTCAGCTGCTTTTTTCACCTTATCACGACAACGTGTGTGACTTTGGATTACAAATTACTTGATCCAGTAGCTCACTGTCTTCTAATCGAACTCTGAAACGTAGTCGGTCACACAATAATGCATTGCAAAACAGCAAAACATAGCGGATTCACGCAAGGTTTGAGAAACGCAAATAAGAAGATGCACTGATCGTGATTTCGATGGAACCATCACTCATAACTTCTACGGCAACCGAACAAAACAGCATTCACATGTATACAAATATACAATTTTTTTTTGATTCTTATTCAGAAAACACATAACCACAAACACACATTATCCAACAAACTACAGGTGACTGGTCAGACCCGTGACTCGTAGGATAACAGTCCTTATACTATTCTTGACACGTATATATGAAAATGAAAATGACCTATTTGAAGGCCATACAAACTGTGACGGTAACAGAACTGTGACAAAGCTCATTATCTGTTAAAAAGTACTTGCGTAAAGATATTAGGTTTGTCTTGACCCAATTCAACAAACGCGCATGCATAAAACGTTTACAAATACTAAAACAAACCTGCGCCTCTCTCTTTCCCCCCTCTCTCTCTCCTCTCTTCTCTCTCTCTGTCTTCTCTCTCTAGACGTATGACGTTATTCATTTGTGTTGTTATATTTCATCTGTTAGTGTCCACTGTCCGTTATGCGCAGGTTTGTTTTAGTATTTGTAAACGTTTTATGCATGCGCTTTTGTTGAATTGGGTCAAGACAAACCTAATATCTTTACGCAAGTACTTTTTAACAGATAATATATGTGCTTTTGTTGAATTTCATAGAAATTTCTTCTCTTTCTGATTCCCAAGCTCTGTCGTTAATTAGTACGCATAGAACTATTATGTGACACATTTTATGATGTGACGCACAATGTTGCGTGTATATGTAACTATATTTTTCTTGGTATTGTATGGAAACAATTCTAATCGACACTTCTCTGAATTTCGGTCGCCGTGGTGTAAATGCATGTCTGCGCTCTCACCCGACAGCGTGCTCTCTCGCGATTTCTCTGCGCGCCCTGCCCGCCTACCGGGAGAGAGAGCTAGCCAGAGTCACGGGAACCCAAAACAACGCAAACCCGGCGCGAATTAGACGCTGGCGGCGGCGGGGCGAACTACATTCAAAGTGCTAGTTGGAGAACACGCGCAGAAAACGCCGAGAGAGTACGCTTTCGGCAGAGAGTCAGCGTTACCGGACACGACTTCGCTGCGCGCCCTCTCTAATTGACAAATCACAGTGTGTTTTTGAGTGTTGCTTGTTGGCAGGCCAGGGCGAGTTCTGTTTCATCTCCGAACTGTACACGGGACTGGTGCTGCGAGGGTGTATCACTGAACAGGAAGGAGCCAAGAGGAAGCTGAAGGTACTGTAGGGGTATCTATGTGAGTGAAGTTGGACAGTTTGGCTGCAACGCATGTTGTAGAAGTTTCCCGTTCTCGAAAGTTTTTTTTTACATTTCAGCCAGACACCATAATTACGCATCCCTATGGCAAGACATTCATCTGCAATACAGAGGACTGTAACAAAAACAGGGTGAGAAAGAGAGAGGAAGAGAGAGAGAGAGAGAGAGAGAGAGAGAGAGAGAGAGAGAGAGAGAGAGACTTTCAGACGGCCTCAGGCGAGCCATTCGATCCACCAGCCCCGCAGATTATAGACGAAGGAATACCACAAATAATGCAAGTTTTGTTGCGTACGTTTCACAACTGTCATTTAAACTAATCTATCGTGAACGCGTTAATGGGTGTGTTGTCTTGACTCTTGATTGACAACTATATATCACACCGTCTCTGTAAGAATCGGACACTTTTTGGGCATGTGGTTACTAGGAGCTATGCCGGCGCATACAAGGATTATCGAAGGTCCTCTACAAGATGTATAGGGTCGTTCTTGTCAAATATGCAAATTTGTCCCATTAAGGGACCACTACCTCAAATCGGTCAATTTTCGCCAAAACACTCAAAATAAAAGCTCGTTCGATTTCTTATCAGATTCTAAGAACTTTTTCATATAAAATGTTTTTCGAAAAAAGTCAGTTCAAAAAAGTTATGATCGATAAAATGAAAAATTTGCATATTTTCGATTTTTTTGAAAACGTTGCGGACTTGAGAAGCAAGAATAATTAGCACCATCTGAAAGAGCGTGTTTTGTTCGGTCTACATGATTTTTATGAAGAAAATCAATCCTGACATCATCTGCCATCCAGGCGGTTGCAAGTGGTCCGGACGAAAAATCGAAAAACGCCGAATAATCGCTGATGACGTCATGATAGATTTTCATGAAAACACGTCCATATACTGAACAAAGTGCGTAGATTATCATGGTGTATTTGCTTCTTGCTTCTTCGCAGTGACACATGGCGAAAAATCGAAAAATCCCGAATAATGGCGAGTTATACGAATTTTTTAGATTTTTTAAAAAATTTAAAAAATTTCAGTGGTTTTTGACTTTTAATTGTACTGTATATATATATATATATATATATATATATATATATATATATATATATATATATATATATATATATATATATATATATAACATTAGCGATATGAGCAATATGATTGGAAAAGTTTCGCTGGAACAGTGCTGGACTGCTTCAAGAAAAACGCTCCCAACAATACGTTTGTACGTGTCGTCCGGTTGTGGTGAGCCGATTCGAATATACAATCTGTTGGAAATCTAGAACTCTCCATTAATTATAAAATCAATATTGCAAGAGTCTCTCCATCTCCAATGCAGAAAACTGCCCAGACACGCACTTGCACATCACATAAAACTCATTGTGTCGGTGACAGATCACTATGAAGTAGCGGTCAGTCTCTTCGATATACCGACTATAAAACGACCAAACAGCGTGTTTCGAAGGCGTTTCGAAGGAGCTGTTTCAAAAAGACTGACAACAATCGATTGTGATTGAGTGATTATCGATTTATCGACTGATTTATCGATTGATGTTCCTAGTTGTATTGAGATTCAGGCAGACGCTGTCGTGTGGCTGTCCGATCCCCGTGTCGGAGGAGAACAAGAAGGAGCTGGGGGCGCAGACGCCGCCATCGGAGAGGGACAGGAGGGAGGAGGAGGAGCAGTGCGATACCCTGCAGCCCGAGCCACCCGCACACTCGCATGCGCCCTGAACTCGCTACTCGTCTTGAAACTTTGAGCCAAGTTCCAACCTTCAGAATCTCATTTCTCATTAGCTGTGAGCTCTCTGTCTTTCTATCCTAACTGTTTCCTTTTCACAAATATTACGATTGGTATTTCCTCCCCACTCTTTTTAATGCAAATACAGTTTCGTTGATACGATGATATGTTATAGTCTGTTTGTGTGTATTCGATCTCATCTCAAACAAGTGGAAATTGATCTGACGCATCAATTTCAATTCGTATATCGAAAAGATCTTTATGACTTTATGAATCCACAAAAGCACTCTTCGAGTCCATTCGGTTTCTCACCGCCAGTCGATTTCTTTTCCGCTAATTGTTTCATCACAATTTAACCCTTTCTTATTTTACATTTTTTGGTTTCGTATACACTGATTACTGATATTTCATTAGGAGAGTCACCACATGGAACAACACGCCACACCAGTGTGTCTCCATTTTGTTCACTGTATTCTTCATTTTTTTTCGGTTTGATGAACAGCGCAAATAATACGTATCGAAACGTTTGTGTTGGGAATTCAAGATGCTCCAGTTTCTTCTCTCCACCCTCTCGTATTTACACACTCTCTCACTCTCTCACTCTCTCACTCTGACCTCACTTTTTCTTGGAGAAACCATACCATCACATACACCAATAGACTACTCTCTACATGACACTTATAGAGTCGAAAAAGAGAGAAAGAGCGATGTGGGAGGGAAAGAAAGAGACAATTCGCAAAAAAAAGATTGACGCCTCGACTCGATTATTGGTTTCAATCAGATCATATCGTTGTGTTGGATATAGTGCTGCTAGATATATTGTTTTATAGATATGTAGAATGCGATAGTAGTTTGATAGTACATACCACCCGTTATATCTCGGTGTTGTAGTTTCTAAAATCAATTTTGATTCAAATGCTAGGATTGTGAGAAGATATCATCACGGTGTTGTTTTCGAAAATACTCTGTTGTTTCAAATTTCTCGAACAAAACATCGTTTATATAGGGACGGGCGCGTGGGGAAAAAGACTGGGTGGCTGGCGACATGCCTCGCAATGGGAGATATGTCGCGGGAGGGCTCACTCTCATGCCGCGAGACAATCACTGTTTTTGAATGATACATAACTTGAAACCCTCGGACAACGGACAACAAGCATAGATTCTGATAGATAATTATATATGCTCTCTTCTGGTATCACTCATGTTGAGGTTTGATCTCATTCACCTCTCTATTGTCTCTCAACGAGACCACACTCTTTTTTGACTATTATGTTTTTGTTGTTTTTGATACACTTTATGAAATCAGTTCATCACAGTTCAGCGATTGTTACGTTCGAAATGTAATTCTCTTTCTAATGATATCTCTTTTGAAAAGTACAAGCGTAAAGTACATCTGTTTGGGTTTATCTCAATTCAACAAAAGCACATGCATAAAACTATTATTTCTATTCTAAACTATAAACACAAACCTGCTCTCTCAAACGGTATGTAGAAACTTTATCGATAATTTATCAATAAGGGCTATAAACATAATATATTTTATTATTTCTTATGAAAGTATTGTGAGAATCAATGAACAGCTATAAGTAGAACTATCGTTTAGTTGAACCATGATGTGTTCATTATTTTTGAATGTAAACAAATACAAGAGCTTTTTGATAGATGACTCATTTGTTGAACGGGTTTGTTTCGGTTTAAAGTTGTTCAACGGACGATTTAGAGACAATATCATGATATTACTCTGAAAAATTTATTATTTTAATGATTTGCAAGCGATTTTGGCGGCCTTGCGGTCCGAGCGGCTCTGCGCGCCGCTGGATAAGACTCAAACGATCGGCGCTTCGCGCCGATCCTTATTTTTCGTTTGTCTATCCAAAATTGCGGAAAATTACGCCATCACTTTTCTGAATGCATTTCATCACACATTTCGGCGATTCGCTGTCATTTCCATCTCTCTGGCCGGTCAGTTCGCTTCAGTTCAATTATTTTTATAATCCTCATATCATGTTTGCCTAGATTCTATTTTACTTTCCTATAACTGGATTGACTCAACCATGTTATAAAGCATTTTGTGAAGCGCGCGCCTCTCTATAGCAGACCACCCACGTTGTTGATTATCGATCGTTTATAATTTGCATTACGTATGAACAACACATTTTCAAGTCAGCAGCTGAAATTTTCGGTGATTTACGATTCTGTCGTTATTGGAAACCGTCATTTTCTCCGAGCGCCAATGCATGCTATTGTTCGAGCAACTAACATCATCAATCACACCATATTGTCATTATGTCCTATTATTTTATTTCGATGTGTTCTTTTCTTTTCATGTATATATATATATATATATATATATATATATATATATATATATATATATATATATATATATATATATATTGCTTTCTTTCAGAAAATGAAACCCAACATCAATTTCCTTCCACTCGCAGAACTGAACGAGTATACGAAAAAGAAAACAGGTGAGCACCATTCGATAAAATAATCAATAATCGATAATGCGTATTGAGTGCACGGGAAGCGGGCGGCGTTGCAAGGTGTTCGCGGCTGGGCCATCCTTCTCGTCATTCTATTCCATTTCTTCCCACATCAATTCCCCAATGGATACATTGGAGTGGATATGTGAGTCTTATTCTTTTTTCAATGTTTCATTTTTTTCCCAGTTTCTTCGTTCTCTCCGGGTACCTGATGACAATGCTATTGAGTCGACATGAGACGATTGGAGTGGCGGAGGCAAAGGTGAGTCTCTCTCTCTCTCTCTCTCTCTCTCTCTCTCTCTCTCTCCCTCTCCTTCTCCCTCTCTCTCTTTTTCTTTCTTTCTCTCTCTCTCTCTCTCTCCCTCTCTCTCCCTCTCCCTCTCTCTTCAATGACTTCTCTTCAGTCCTTCTACTACCGTCGGCTCAAGCGCATCCTCCCCCTCTACTACCTAGCCACGCTGCTCATCGCTGTATCGGTGGGTGATATCAATAATCAACTGCTAAAATTATTGAACTGATCAACTGATCAACTGATAAATGATTAGCTTATCAGCTGATCATTGCAGGTCATCTTCTGCCTGCCGGCGCACTACCAGTTCCTGAATATGAATACTGGCTGGCGCGCCGTCTTTCTAGCCACCAATGTGAAGGGACTCGCGGAGAATGACGACTATGACAAGAAGGTGAAACGGATTTCGAATACTGTTCGCATAAATGTGACTACGTTTCATTGCTACGCTATAGTTCACTTTGAATATCACTGAATAAATCCGGTGTCCATCTTGTGGTGTGAACTGAACATATAGTCAAAATTAACGAATTAGCAAAAGAGCGGCGCACTTTCTGATAGCGAGTTTAGCGCAATCATAGAGTCGTAGAGAACTCGCGGCGGGAAGTACCCTCATGTGGAAGCAGCTATGGCGCGAGGAGATACTAATTGTCATGGAAGCAAAGGAAACCCCGGAGCTCTTCACGTCAAGAATGGTACTGTAATGGTCCAGGAATGATTATCGATCAAGTATCGTCTTCCCACCACTAACACTAACCTCGTCAGCCTACCTATCTTTCCCCGGCGTTAGCCTATTATGTATCTAGCATCTTAGGCACTACTGTATGCTTCATATCATTATGATTGTGTTGTCATATTCAGATATAACGATTCCGGATAAACGATTGATTGATTGATTGATTGATCGCTGATCACTCCATTCCAAATTGCGCTACATACTTGCGCGCGAATGGTGCTGGGGATTTTTGGAACTGAAGAAATGGCGGGAAGTATATGTAAAATATACTTCCTATACCCTATACCTAGAAAAAAGAATAGATACCCTATAATACCCTTTATATAAAGTATCATCCTGCAGCTCACTCTGGCGGAGGATCTGTTCACGCACACCTGGTCGCTGTGCGTGGAGATACAGTTCTATCTCATAGTGCCCGCCGTGTTCTGGGTACAGGTAGGGAATCATTCGAATTCAATTCAGTTTTCATTCATAATTCATGATGATCCCTCTACTTCACCGTATTCCACCGTAGTTTACGTACATTTCGATTCTGAATAATCCCTGGTTACATACGTTTCAGCAATGGCATATATAACAGGTGGAAGTTTCAATCACAATTTAGTGTTGATCATGCTTCATACATTTTCCCTGAAATCTCGCATGACTATGACCATCTACAAATGAAGATTGCGACGTTTTCTCAGAAACACTTGTTCCCCTCGTCGCCCTCTCCCTACTTCCTCGCACTCGCCCTGCCCTCTCTCATACTCCATGTGGCTGTCGACAAGACCACTGCCTTCAATAATGTAAGTGTAATTCAATAATGTAATCAATAATGTGAGTGCCCACTTATTTTTGTTTGGTGGAAACCGGGGTTCACATTAGAACAAGACCGCTTATGAGTAGTTGTTTTGGTGAACAAGTTCAGATGTTGTGTCGCATGTGGCAGTTCATGGCGGGGGCAGTGGCACACTCTATGGGACAGGACAGGGAGAGGGAGACGGCGAGAGAAGAGGACGAGCAGAAACTGCTGCCAGAGGAGGGAGCAGGGGAATGCGGTGGTGAGCGAGCAATTGAGGAATTGAGGAACCAGATATCGCAATTTCGAGTACTTTACGTGTACCTAACTGCGTTTTAAGTTTTAAGAACAATATTACGATTTCTAGAATCTGCCTCGCTCCATCCTATCGTCGGCAGGACGTGCTGGCTAATCGCCGCTGTTTTCGCCACTGCATTTTCGCCCTGGACAATGAATGCTACTCCGTTCCGGTCAGTTCTCTCTCTCTCTCTCTCTCTCACACACACTCTCTTTCTCACACACACACTCTCTCTCTCACACACACACTCTCTCTCACACACACTCTCTCTCTCACTCTCTCTCACACTTACTTTCTCTCACACACTCTCTCCACTTCCTCTTATATGTTTTATCAAACCCTTTTTTTCAGAATTCAATCTACTCTGCTCTCTGGTTTTCTGATAGTTTGTAGTGAAATCACGCCTTTCGCATTGTTGGAGCACAAGCTAATTGTTAGTCATTTTATTGATTTATTGATCGTATATTTATAGGTTTACCTCGGTGATTTGTCCTATTCACTGTATCTTATTCACTGGCCGGTATACATTTACGTTCACGCTCATTTCAAGGAAAACTCATACGGTAATAGTTACATCATCTTATGATCTTATGTTATTCAACCACATATGTTTCAGCGTATATGTTGGGTATGCTGGTTGCTGTTGTCACTTCCGTTATCACTCATCATTGCTTTGAGAAGATTTACCTCAAGGTATTCACAACAGTGATTCAATCAATCATACAAATTGTTTCGCATTATTTCAGTTGAACGCACTCAATATTGTTTCGATGATCATGTTGTTATTGGGTCTATCGGTCGTCTTTCTCAATGAAGATGTGGTCACGAAATTGTTCCTGTACAAGGAATCTACTACCATTTCGAAATTGGACGGTAACACCAATGACGACAGTTCAAGGATACAGAAAGAAATTGGTGAGTGGAGCAGCAATAATGAGGAGAGAGAAAAAAAAGAGAGAGAGAGAGAGAGAGAGAGAGAGAGAGAGAAAGAAAGAGAGAAAGAGAGAAAGAGAGAGAGAGAGAGAGAGAGAGAGAGAGAGAGAAAGAGAGAGAGAGAGTCTTCAGAAGCGGCCATAGCCTTCAATTATGAGTGGGGCATCCAGAAATACAATCGACACTGGCACAAAGACTGCAAGTATGAAAAGGTATGAAATAAACTCATATGTCCACCACCAGTTACTATTTCAAAATATGACGATTAGTCATTCTAGGTCGCTCCATTCGACGCCGCACCATATGGGCTGTGTAAATTACCGGTACGTTTTTTTTATTGTTTTGATATTGAATGATTTCAGACGGGCCCTGGCAATCTCTCACTTCTCATTCTCGGCAGTAGCTATGCGGCTAATAACGGTAGGAATAATTTATAAAAAAAATGTTTCAAAAAAAGTTTTAGCTATCCAAATTCGAGACGGCTTCTTCAATATCTCGAGCAAAATCAATTCGTTTACCCATTCGAGTAAGATTATGGAAATTAATTGATTTTCAACATGTGTTTGAGGTGCTGAACCGACAACGCCCAAAAATCAGAAGTACTTGCGAGAGGTGGTGAGTAAAAAGCAAAATGTCTTTTTTCGTGTATATTTTTTCATTGTTACGTCGTGAATTACGTGACAAGGTACAGAGATAATAACAAAGATAAGAACTTTACTTTTAGGTCATTCGATTCAAACCCGACATCCTATTTTTGTGTACCCGAGCGATAATGATGAAACAACCAATCAAGGTTAGTATTGGGTTATTTTCAAGTTGGATGTATGTTATAAATATTTGTTCAGGGTAACATCTCAGACGATAAACTACTAAAAACATATATGCAAGAGGTGAGGGGAGAGAGAAAGAGAGAAAGAGAGAGAGAAAGAGAGAGATAGAGAGAGGGAGAGAGAGATCAAACATTTCCTTGTTCATTTAAGCTGGACATCTACGAAAAGCACGTCGGCAAGAAAGTCTTCATTCTCAATTCCATTCCATTTGCGGTTGGTTCAATAAAATAATACGATATTTTCCACTTGACAAATATTCTAGGCAAACAACTGGATAGGCATTGATAATAAATGGATGAAAAAGAACCGCAAACATCTGAGGGACATGGGGCCGGTGAGATATTTTCGACGGTATTACAACTACTAATATAAAATTTTATAAAGAAATTAATTAATGAAATACAACATACAGGACATGGATTATCGTATCAAGTACGACGATGGGCCGGCTAGAGAGCGATACGCAGAGGTGGCGAAGAGGTGCAGGAAGTGTGAGGTGGGGTCTCTCTCTCTCTCTCTCTCTCCCCCTCTCTCTCTCTCCCTCTCTCTCTCCCTCCCTCCCCTTCTCTCTCTCTCTCTCACCCTCCCCCTCTCTCTCTCTCTCTCCTCTCTCCTCTCTCCCCCCTCCCCCTTTCTCCCTTCTCATCTCTCCTTCCTGTTCTATGAGATCAACCCCTACTTCTGGGACGAGAGGAGGGACAGATTCCGCGAGTTCGACCCAGTCACATCCAAGTCTTACTTTGAAAATGGATATCACATGAATCCATACGGACAGGTGGGGATGGATCGCAGATCAATAAATATCAATTAAATCAAAAATTTAATCAATTTGATCATAAAAGATCTGATAAAACTACTGAACACTACACGCTTCAGTGGGGAGACACTGCTGACTGATTGTGTTTTTTTCAGGCCCACATTGCTCCCCTCTATGTGGCGATGGCGAAAAAGTTCAGGGAAGAGCTATGAAACAGTTAAATATTGAATACTCAATGCAATTGTTGATTTTAATCGGGTTCCTTGTGTGAATAAATGTGTGCTAACTTTTCTATCAATTTCTCCAACTTTACGCCGATAAATCATGACGTTGTCGCAGTGGAAGGAAACCAGTTTGTCTCGGCGCGCGTGCCACGGTAACAAGAGCCCACTGACCACAGTAACATCACACCAAAGATAGTATAAGACGGGTGAGAGACGGGTGGAGGGCACACCGCGTACCATGCACTCCCTCCTCCTCCTCCTCCTCCTCCCCTCACTGCTCCTCGCAGTCTCGGCTGCTCCTCTCACCATCGAAGAATCATTCGTCATCGGAGGACCCGTCGACGTCGAGACGCCGGGTGAGGCTTTCATTCTTTTTCATTATTTTATAATTCTTGATCTTGCATTAGTAAAATTATCGAAAAGGTATTTGTGTTACGTAAACGAACAGAATCAATGTTAATCAAGTATAATAATTATTTATTATTATGTAATAATAAGTATTTTGAAGACCAGAAATTCATTCGATCGGATGCGGACAAGTCGAACGGACTGACATTCGACGAGTGGCTGCACATGGACCTGGTATACGAACACGCAAAGAGGGAACACTTTGCCGGACTGGATGTGAACAGTGGGTGATCAGTCAGTGATCTGATCAGTAATCAGTAATCAGTTAGTTATCAGATCAGAGATCAGTCAGTGTTCAGCGATCAATCAGTGATCAGACAGTGATCAGTCAGTGTTCAGCGATCAATCAGTGATATGGGCACCGTGATAAGCTGATAATGTGTAGAGGACCAGCTGGTGACGCGTGGCGAGTGGGACGACGCGAACAGCCGGGCGGGCCAGGCCGGCGGCGGACGGGGCGACTACTTCGGCAAGGTTGGCCTCGACTCCCGTTCTGTTTTTGAGCCTGATTCCACGTGGCACATGCGGCTCACATTTCTCTGCCTGTTGGCTGATTCAGCAGCACACACACAATCGACTTTCGAAAAACAGTGGAACATATGAGAGACTTTGCAGGAGCGAATAAGTTTATAAATGTTTTCTAAATGATGAGCAGAACTGCGCGCAGTTTCTAGTTTGTAGGACCCATGCGCGATTGCCTTGCTTACGAAAATCAGCTGTCTGTCAATGTAACAAGGTCGATGAGACTTTTTAACACGCGTACACTCCCTCACTGATCTTTGCTCGCCCTGTTAGTTCACTATCGCCCCCCTTCCCCTTGCTTACTCTCACTTACTTGAGTTCTTGAGTACGTGACTCACCCAGCTTCATTGTCGGACTCCCCTTTTTGAGACAGAGAGCTCTTTTCGAATAGTATCCGTGCGTGCCTCTGAATAGGAAAAAAACTCTAAAGAAAAAGTACGACGTCTTGAGTATGTAAGTGTGTTATGTTTAGCTGTTTCCTTTAGCTTTGTGAGTCACGCGTGACAAGTATAATTATCACAACGTGAGAGTTTTGAGTTCGCAAAACGTTATAATAGTTGCTCATCGCGCTTCTTCGTTAATAACACATTAGCATGATGTTCAAATTGTAATGTGTCACAAACATGTAACACAAGCTCGAAATCACACCATTCCTAATCCACGTAGTTTACTCATTTTCACGTGATAATATAGAATAATATTCTATTTTCATCCAGGAAATGCTATAATTATATGTTTAAAATTTAATATGACTTCATAAACAAAAAAAGAACAGCAGAATGCACGTGGGTTTGTGTCGACGAGTCTGAGCGAGGAAAAATAATTACATCAGTAGAAGATAGATCGCGGATGTGCGGACAAACAAAGAACAGTTTACAACAATAGTATATTCAATTATAATTTGAATTTAAATATTTAGAAAAAGAAAATAACTACAGAAAAAATCACATACCGTATTCCTTCAATTCAAAGTACCGTATACACCAATTCAAAGTACCGTACACTGCAGGTGTTCGAGGAGTTCGATTCCGATCTCGACATGTCTCTCTCCCCGGAGGAGCTCGAGTCTGTCATGACAGAGCGCTATCATGCTGAGTCCAAGGGAGACAACTTCGACCAGGTCTCTCTCTCTCTCTCTCTCTCTCTCTCTCTCTCTCTCTAACCCGCCCTCTCTCTAGCTCATCGCCTCGTTCGACAAGGACCACTCGGGTGGTCTGGACCTGTTCGAGTTCATGAAGTTCGACGCCAACTTCGCCCGAGAGTCGAAGCCCGTGCCGTCTCCAATCGCTGTCAGTCCGATGATTAACAACAACAACAACAACAACAACAACAACAACAACAACAACAACAACAACAACAACAACAACAACAACAACAACAACAACATGCGTATGTCTGCTGGTATGGGTGGAATGACAGGAGCGATTGGAGCGCGCGTCGGTCGGACTACCATGGCTATTGGAACGATTGGATCGCGTCTAGCCGGAGCCACTGTCGCTCCCACTGGAATGCGCCGCGCCGCCCGAGCCACCGTCCCTCCTTCTCCCTCCGCCGACGGACAAACCATGGTCTCACCAGCGCCCATCAAGAAGTTCTGAACTTTGGCAGTAGTATAGTGGTTAGTGAACTAGAATAATGCGTAGTGTTTGTGAATAAAGTAATTGTGATCAGTTATCAGCGTTTATCTCTGTTAGCAACCCGTACCGCGAGTGATATGTGACACAATACAATGGGAGGGAGGTGGAACATATGGGAATGGGAGGGCAAGTGATTTGAGCAGACAATGCGATACTCGCGGTCAGACAAGTTGGAAGAGTCTTTCTAGGAGAACACACCAACTTGTCGGACCGCGACCGGAGAGATCTCATGACAATTATGAGATCCGGAAACAATGGGCATGGGTTCTTTTTACGATTACGGTACTATGAATTTACAGAGAAAATCTACAAATGATCGGGCCTCAGCATCTTTCCGTGTTTCTTGTCGTTGCGCACAGAATGATGATCAATGTAGGTCGTAGACATGAGTCGACTGCACCTGGAAGATAGAGAGATTCCTCTCTCTCCCTCTCTCTTCCTCCCTCTCGCACATCTCCCTCTCTCTCTCTCTCTCTCCCCGTGCCTTCTCCTGTTCTCCCTCTCTCCCCTCAGTGATCGTAGCAGCTGTACGAACGCCACTCGGAATTGCTCATTGAGGAGAGCGTAGAGACACGGATTCCAGACGGTCGAACTGAAGTTGTGCTCATAACATCTCCAATTTCATAAACACACGTCATTCTGGTCATATCGTCATATATCACTGATAAGGTATATGGTATGGTATTCACTCTTCGAGCGCTGTTCATATAGTCTAAGCCAGCTGACTCACATTTCATCACATCATGAGATGTAAGTAAAAAGATGTTTTCCGAGGCACACACATTTTTGTCACGAGAATATGTACATTTCCTTATTTCTCTACGCACTAGAAAGGTGATTATGTACTTTTCTATTCGCCTTTCCATGTTACGGAATAAACATCTAGTCTCTCTCTCTCTCTCTCTCTCTCTCTCTCTCTCTCTCTTTCCATGTCTGTGCATTGCAAATCCCCCTCGCTAATTTCAATAGGATCTGCCTTGAGTACGTCAGCGGCAAAACAATGAAAACCCGTGAACCGCATACTTTTCCCGTTTCATTATCGTGTTTTCGCGATTCTCCACTCCACACACAGAGACAATGGAATTGAAATTGAACGTCCCTGAGTGATAATGGGGCAGTTTGCCGACTGCCTACCATGGGAAGTGGGTGCAGTTAGGAAGGAAGGAAGGAAGGATGTGAGTATGCACAATGGTCATGTCCTTTAATGGTCTCTCCCGCCAGACTGGAGACGGATGCAATAGCAAAACAAAGCGAGTACGAGATTGCACGCCATCCATGCGTTATGCGTTCACGCACTCAGCACCTGTTGTGTGTTGTGCGGTTCCGCGTAGTTTGTGCGTGCACTAGCAAACACTACGCTCAACATTTGATTCGTCACGGACAGTGTGTCTGCTGATGAGCAGAAAATAGAACACTTGACGTACCATATATACATATGTTTATAGAAATGCACTAAACTGTTTTCATTCGAAAATGTATCTTAGGTATATAAGTTTTCATCAACTCGTACTCGAATGATTTCCTACAATTTTTCAATGTACATCTACCATTACAGAATACAAACGCAAGAAAGTGCTGCACTTCAAGGAAGTACAACACGTTTCACTATAAATAATTGATGAACATACACATTTCTAGACCGTGTGATCTGGAACCACTCACGTAAGCATACACTATGCTCATGAATAGGCGATTCTCAATAAATAATTCATGGATTAATAAAGAAATCATATTAGAAAGCTCAAAACTATCATTTGTAGTAAACTTAGGAAGCATACCTCATGGAGATGCAGTGTGTGATTACTCCGAAGAGGTATTCCTGGAGTCGAACGAACTCGGGCAGCCAGGAATAGTCACGAAGGAAGTTGAAGGCCACCGATGGAAGCCAGCAACAGAAGAACACCGACACCTACAGGATCACCATGTTCACTTTTCCTCCCCCCCTCCCTCTCCCTCTCACCATCCCTATGAGCATCCTATTTGTGCGCACCCTTCTCTTGAGTGCGGCCTGTCGTTGCTCCGTCATCGCACTTTCCACGTCTCGAAGCAGCATTCCCTGAATGATCAAGTACAGTACACACCGTATTTGTTTAGGCTGTGATTATCATCTGAGCGGAAATCTTGTCTGTTTGGGGTGTGTTTGAGATTTAGAACTACAATACACCCATAATCCCTAATTAGAATATACCTGCTCGCACCAACATCACTGTTTTCAGTATACATTGAACAAAAGAGTAGACGTGAGGACTTTCCCGCTGAAGAAAACTACAGACTAATACTAATGCGAGCACACGAAATGAATTATTTACTTCCTCGGAAGTGCGATTATATATGTGTTTTGACGGACCTACGCATTTATACTCTCTCCATCGTTCAGAACATCTGGAAATATCATAAGATGGATGTAACGATCGAGAAACGTATGTTTATTGACTCGCAAAAACACGATTTTTCAGTATACAGTTCAAGTAAAAACGATAAAAAACTTCTCCTTCAGAAAACACTACCTATTGATTGACCATGGTATATACATAAGTTTGTGCATGTGCTTTTAGTTTTTATAAAGTGGAGAAAAATATTTTAGCACTCACCCTGCCGAGCTTGATAGAAATGGCCGAGTAGCAGAAACAAATGATGATCAGCGGAATGATGAACTGAATTATGAAGACAATCGTTCCTGAAAATAGTTAATATGTAACTTGTTTACTTGTTTATGTGTCAATGACATGAATACATTTCTTCTGAGGTTCCGAACTGTGCTATGTGCAAAACATACAACATGCAACTCCCCATTGTTCATGACTCCTAATTTCGAAAATTCGTGAAAATGGCAAGAGTTCGCTTGTTCCCTTGTTTCTCAGTGTTTGTGTTGTTCTCTACTCTTTCTATGCTTTCTATCGCACCCATTATTTTCTATGTGAGAGACCGAACTAATGTATGAACATGTAAAATGTATGAACATGTAAAACGGAAAAGTATTCTCACTGAGCGAAAGTGATGTTTTCACATGGTTAGTCATTGATGACACAAACTGAGTACTTCAAACACTACACAGATTAGGGATGTTTCACGAAAGGGGAATACGAAAGAAGTCTCGCACTCAGCTCGTGATTACCGCGGGAAATCCCTCTAGCCTGCCCCACTCAATCCGTTCAGATATTCTTTGTCGACCAGATTTACACACATATCTCTATAATAGTATTCTAAGCGTTTAGGAAAGCCGTTGTCTAGATGACTGAGACTGGAATCGACAGGACAAGCTCAATCAGTCAATCCGTCAATTCTTTACCATAAGCACTCCGCGCCATAGAGTCGTCGCCCCAGTCTTCCGTGCAGAACTCCCCGCAAAAGTCGGCATATCTGCAAAGTCAATTAATTATCCAACTCTCTTGTTTGTAGCGGACGTATACGCACATATCGTATTTGCCCTTTCTCAATTTCATTCCACATACACTTCCAGAAAGTACAGGAGCGAAAGAGTCAAGATGGAGTAGGCAAAACACACTCGTCATTCGTAGCACTCTCACTCTCAGAGTACTGGAACTGGACTGGTACCAGATTTAGATTTCTCAAACTTGACTGGACTTGAGATTTGTCATGTGTATGAGTGTGAGTCGTGCATGCAGAAACCAGCAAGCATTCCTCGATCATAAAATTTACATATTAATTGTGAAGTGTTCTCACTGTTTCGTGACTAGCACACGAGTGTTTTAGTCCCCATTGGACCTCGCACTAGCTTACTAGCTATGCTAATTTTTGAGAAGTGAGGAGTGTGTGGGCGAGAGAGGGAAAGAGGGAGAGAGAAAGAGAGAGGGAGAGAGAGAGATGATTGATGAGTACTCAGCACTGGTCGGGACTAGTGGTTCCGGCAGACTGCGCGTGATGCATCACGGGTCCACAATTTGTACCATTTGGAGAGAGAGAGAGAGAGAGAGAGAGAGAGAGAGAGAGAGAGGAAGGAGAGAGAGAGAGAGAGAGAAAGAGAGAGAGAGAGACTCACCCGACCAATCGTTGTTTGATGACCATGGGCATAGTGAGACTGGCGGCTAGAGCCACATTGAAGGCCACCATTCGGATCGCGTGCGTCTGTGTAATCGGACTGAAATAACAATAATTTGCATATTCAAATGTGTTTCCATCTTTCAATAGTTCTTCTTATGAAACCACAGACAGACAGATGTTTGTATCTACATACATTCATAATGCAGATCCCGCACTAGCCCTGGCTTTGTTATGAGTTACGAGCTTTTTTTCTAGAGACAACGCAATTTTTTTCCAATTTTCACAAAATGAATTACTCCTCTCTTATATTTTTGAAGCCAACCCCACGTCATTATCTTATTCTCTTGTTTTGATCTCTATGGGTGTCTCATCAGACTACGTACATTTTTCTCGAAGAATCTAGACATCAACAAAATCCTGAAAACACCTATCAGATTGGTCTCACATAGAATATAGGGGATATTTGTTTCCAGGTTCCTTTGGCCCTATCTAGCACGTCTATTCGATTCAAACAAACAAGCAGTGCTTTGTGGAGATTGTAATCATACAACGGTAACACACATGATAGCTTCCATTGATTGATTCTTGGAGTTGAACGACATGTATGGTAGATTCACAAGTCACAAGCGTCATGCATTATGTTATTGAGTGTCATATCCCAAAAGTCGATGGTGTGAAAACAACTTTCTCTCTTGCCACATCTTTTTGCCGCTTAATTGACAATATGAAGGAGAAAAAGAAGCTTCCCCACAGCACACAGCGCACAAACACATCGTAAAAAGAGTTAAGCAGGTACATAGATAGAAGACTGTTGAGATGTTGAGCTTCTGAGAGAAGAGATTTTGTATCTAACAACCTAACACATGTCTTTTTCGTAAGTGTATCGCAGCACAATCGATCCAGGGAAATTTCCAAAGTTTTCAATCTCTTTGAGCTATAGAGTATAGAGTCAGCCCTGTGTCTGGCAACCTGAGACATGTAATTGTTGTCTTTGTGATACTGTCAACAGTCACGTTGATTCGTTTTATTATTATACAAGCAGCGTCACTCACAGACAGACAGACAGACAGTGCGTTTTCTATTAGAATGATGCTTTCCATTGTTGAATTCCGTCTACGTTCTCTAAATAATTTTCTGTATTGCTAAAGTACTTGCACATCCTATGATTGTTTGATTGTTTGCATTTACATAGTACTGTCTCGCAATAAAATATTATTAGAACACTCTGGAATGGTAATCGTTAGTCTCGATTGCACTACACCCCTGCGCTGAATCACTTGTTCCCTTTTTAGCATTTCAGCCGCAAGTTGCTCTGTTAGGCGCTAATCGCAGCAGCAAGTTGCTGCTGCAAGAAAAAAACGAAGTAAATTGGCTTTGTTTTCTCGAGAGCGGGGGAAAAACCATCTGTTCTATGTGCCGAAAAAAAAAACAACCTATGTGTCAGCTACTTTTCTTATATGCAATATGCATCTTACTCTCCTACCCAACTAAATTATAGTACATACGGCACTACATACAGCTACGTGATGCAAATCTTGCGATGGCAATTGATTGTGTTTCACGCTGCACCGGTCCCTCACGGGCGCCCACGTCGGCGCCCCGCGTCTTGACTAGGGCGCCCCGGATATCCGTCGCGGTTGTTTTTCCACGACATAGACGACGTGTATGTGTGTGCTGATCCCTCTGGCCTTTCGAACCCCTTGTGTCTATCCGTGACTCTCCCTCATTTCCTAGTAATACACTAATAGGGAAGACGGAAGCAAATTAGAAACCTCGAAAAATGACGAGCCCCGAAACTCGTCTCGAGAGAGAAGAGTCGTTCGGGAAAGTAATCCCGCGCAGAGGAGCACACGAGTTTAATTCCGAGAGAGAGAGAGAGGAAGCGCGCACCAATTAACCTCCCGGTCTTATCTCTCTCTCTCTCTCTCTCTCTCCTCTAAGAAACTAAGAATAGGAAGAAGGGAGAGGGAGTGAAATGCCTAATCAGATAACGTGGAGTGGTGAGTAGTGAGTGGATAGTAATCGAATCACATCCCTTTTCTGGATACACAACACATACCAGTTCTCTTCCAGATATATATATGTATATATGTATGTATATATATATATATATATATATATATATATATATATATCATGTCCCTCCATGTGTTTTCGTGTTTCTTACCACCTCTACTCACTCATATAGCTGAGTCTCTTGAGAGACATAGAGAGAGAAAGAGAGAGAAAGAGAGAGAGAGAGACTGAGGGGGGGGGGTGGAAGAGAGAAAGGAATACTTCAAAACACTCTATGAATAACCGGTGCGTGCATTTGGAAACAAGCTTCAAACTTCAAGCGAGCGTTTTTGAAAAAAAATATGGACTACCGGACGTGTTTTCCGGAAATGAGTTTTCCGAAATTTTCGACAAAAATCCGTATGTTCCTTTAGAATTCTGACAATTTTAGTTTTACTCCCTTATTCTAATAATGTTTCTTTTTTTCTTTTTTCTATCAGCCTACAGTTCCCGGAACCCAGATGCCGCTTGATATAGACCATTATAGACAAAGAGATACTATTATGTGGAATTACGCACGCCGTGAATGTTTGTGCCTTCTCCTCCCCCCTCTCTCTCTCTCTCTCTCTCTCTCTCTTTCCCTCTATATCGCATTCAAAGTGCACTAATTATATTCAAAGACGGAAAACACGGGAGGGCGACTTTCGCGGTCAGATAAACACGAAACAAAAGCGGAAGCAGTGGGGCAAAAGACGGAAGAAGCTCACCTTCTCGCAGGGAAAATGATCAATATGAATCGATCGATTGCGATCGCCGTCAGTGTGAGCGTCGAAAAGCACAGACTCGTGCCCTGAAACGTATCGGTTGTGCAAACGTATCGGTCCCCTGGAAACTTAACGAGGCGCTGGTCGTCGCCTTGATAATGCAGTCTTCCCCTCTTTCTCTCTCTCTCTCTCTCTCTCTCTCTCTCTCTTCCCCCTTCTTCTATTCCCGCGCATCTTGCGTCCCAAACGAGGCAAAAGAGCGCGCAATCTCGGATTAATTTACCCACGCTCTGCATTGCTGACGAAGTAACCGACGAGAGAAAGAGAGAGAGAGAGAGAGAGAGAGAGAGAGAGAGAGGGGGGAACCTAAGAAGGAAACAGTAAAAACTTCCGCCAACTAAAAAGAGGCGATCGCAGAGTTCAGAGGCGATTGCGTTGTTTTTGTTTCGCATACTCTATACCCCACTATTATATGTGACTAAGACGTCGACGCATGTAAAACGAAGACATTAGTGATTAGTGTGATGTAAACAAGGGGGTGCACAATGTCGTTCCTTCCTTCTCTCTCTCTTTCTCTCTCTCTCTCTCTCTCTCTCTCTCTCTCTCACACACACACACACACACACCTGAATCAGTGGCACCAGGTAGCATAGCTGCGGTCCGAACAACCATATCTTCGAGAAGGCGGTGATCGGAGTGACTGATCCGGACACAATCGACACCACTGAAAAAAAGAAAATGTTTTCGACTTGCTCAAACCCCCCAGGTATTTCCACATCCGCATAAATCCGGATGATGACAGGCACACTCTTTTTCGGCTCACACAAAAATGTGATACCTATTAATCATGGTCGTAGATTCTCACAGATGATTAGTGATCAGCGAATTCGTCTGGTACTTGTCATGAAATCATCGATCCCCTCCGCATAGTAATCTTTTGAATTGAGGGAATACCGTTACCTTTACTTTTACATGTCATGAACATCTTCGCGATTAGAATATGTGCTTACCGATATCCGAGCAGGACAGTGATACGATGAATATGTTTCTCACAGACTGGAGTGACTTGTTCTGCAGCACCGAAACGATCACCAGCAGATTCCCCACCACTCCCAGCCTGAAACATCTTTCTTGGTTTTTGTTTTACAAACTCTCTCTTTTTAATTATCCCGTCCCGAACTGTTAGAGTCTTAGAGACTTAGAGGATGTCTTATGTGATTCTTTTCGCTCAGATGTCTGTGTTTGGGAATAATCTGTGCGAGAGAGAAGGTATAAGAACGGTTAATTGACCGGCAATTACGGCCGGTCAACCATCAGTCTTACTCTCTCAGTGCCCCCACTTCCCTATTCGAGGATCTATGCCCCTGTTCCTGCAAAGCTGACGGGAGAATATAAGAGAGAGAGAGAGAGAGAGAGAGAGAGAGAGAGAGAGAAAGAGATAGAGATAGAGAAAGAGAGAGCGAGAGTTATCAAAAAGTCAGTGTTGCACAATTCCGCTTTGTACGCGGTATGCGTTTGCTCTGATCGTGAGAATAATTGAGTTCGCCAGAATATAGTGAGTGGAGAGTGCGAGAATAGGAGGCCGTGGTATGTGGGGATACATAAAGAGAGAGAGAGAGAGAGAAAGAGAAAGATAGAGAGGATCTCACTCTATTCATGTTTTGTCTCTCGTCCCTGCATAGTAAATCATGCTTCCGCTGCCCGACCCGAAAGTATGACTGAGTTCCTCCCTCCCTCTCTTCTTATGTTCGAATAAACCCCCTCTGGGGCCCAGACGCGTTCAAATTTCAAATGTGATTGCCTACTGCAAATGATGTGATATCTCCTTCCAATATCGGCCTCCACATATGAGCGTTTTCAACCCACGCCAAAAAAGTTCTGCGCAAGAAGAGATCTCTTCTGTAGAGAGATGCGCGCATGTGAAAAAAGGTTGCGGAGGTTAGAGAGAGAGAGAGAGAGAGAGAGAGAGAGAGAGAGAGAGAAAGTAAGAGAAGTAAAGAGATAGAGAGGGGAGGGAGAGATTTTGTCCCCTCTCCTCCTTTTTCGCTATTCGCCTGCGCTCGCTCGCGCATAATTCTCACTTCATTACAAAGTGACGTGTGTCCCCTTCCCTCAAAAAGCACGTCTACAAAGGAACATCCACATCAGAAAGCCCATTCCATTCTACTTTAGATCAACAACTTGCACCTTCTACATACACGTACGTTCTCTTTACTACAAAAGAAAGTGGCTAGCATCTTTCTCGCTCAAAGGCGTGCTTGAAAATGCACAAGCTATTCCTTTCACTTTCTATAAACAGCTTTCTAAGTGAATTGAGCGTATAGTATAAGCCCGTGCAAAAAGTGCGTGCGCTGCACAAAAGGACAAGATTTTATAGAAGATAATAAAATCGGACGTGTTTTGCAAGTCCTTTCTCACCGACACAAAGCACTGACGGGAACAGAGACTGCATGAGGAAGCTTTCGACTTTAGAGTCGTCCCAAATCAACTCGACGAAAGTCGTGGCCCAATGGCATCATCACTTTCCTAGCGTGCACGCAACACGCGAGGAGATATATGCGCAGACATCATCAATGAGATATGACCCCCTTCCACTTCTTCCAAGGCTACATTCTACCGTATCAGGCATCGGGTTTCTCATCTGTATAACGAATACAATGGCATATCACGCAATAGTGATAAGTGATATGGTGAGAAGCTCTAGACAAGGACATGTATGTTTTTTGCACTAGCTAGACGAGCCATAATGGAAGTATGGAAGGAAGGGCGACAGTGAGATATGTGTGTACCTAAATCAACTTCCGCACATAACACTAAGATTGAGCAGAAAGAGGGGAGACAAAAAAGAGTGTAACATTGATTTATGTGAGTGAACATGTTAAGGCGGGTAGATCAAAATGGGTAGATCAGTTACCAGTAACTCACGTGATGAACAGTGAGTAGATGAGGGCGAAGCCGGCTACAGTAGCCGGCATTAGGGTGAGATCCGAGTGGTTGTGCCAGAGAAAATCGCGAATGTCCAAGCATATCTCGTCTGAAATGGATATGCCATTGTTTCAAACCACAAACCACAAACCACAATTACAATATGCTGTCCAATATGCATCTACTCCTGATGTGGTCAAAAATGCATGCAATTTTCGATGATATCATTTATTTATATATTTTGTCAGTGACGCATCATTGATGCCACTGCATAATGGGAATTCTACATCAAATAGGTTTTCGCATCTGTATAACGAATACAATGAGAGTGTTTTGCTGCTTTCATGCGTCTCCCTGCCTCAAGCTCAAGAATCTTATTCTTTTTTCCCTCCCTCTCCCTCTCACTCTTTCTCTCTCTCTCTCTCTCTCTCTCTCTCTCTCTCTCTCTCTTTCTTTTCAGGACACCAAAACGTCAGTAGGCTCATCAGAATGCAGCACATTGCGCAGATTGCATTGCCGAACATCAAGAAAAAGAGGGGAGGGTCCCGGAGGCAGCACATTTGAAGAACAACTCACAACATATATACATATATGGACCTAAAATGTCCTGTATGAGTGTGTGCAGTGGAGAAATCAGTTGTTGTTGGGTCTACGCAAGACTGATTGCGTCTCTTTCGCGAAATCGCAGTTTACACACTCCATCGAGCCATACTACCACCGTGCCAATAACATATATGGTCAGAGTAAGAGCTCTCTCTCTCTCTCTCTCTCTCTCTCTCTCTCTCTCCCTCTCTCTCTTCTCTTCTCTCTTTCTTACCATCGCGATACAATACAGTGTCGTTTTCCATATTGCAGCAATGGTGACGGTGGTGCTTACAACATCTGAAAAGCAGGAGCGAGTGGCGAAATAACTCGGAGAGGCGCAAAACATAACACGCGGCGTATTAAATACGACAACACCACCAGAAAAACGGCACATCTGTGAGCGATACGATACGCAAAGTGGATTAGCGAATTACTCAGATGAGCATGAGCATATTAAGAAATTTAGTGAGCACTTATAGATACATGGATTGGCATACATGGATTGGAATACAACTTGCTGAAAGAGTGAGTCTCGAAAAAGGCGGTGTCTCGCTGGTCGGGAATCAACGTTGCGTGAAGGTGCACCCATAGAGGAGCGAGAGAGGAGGGGAGGGGAGGGAGGGGGATGAAGAGTGGAGGCGTGGTAGGAGTGTGCTCTTTTGGCGCTCCGCCCCCTTCTCTCTCTAGAGCTCTAGACCAGCGATACAATAATTGCGTGGGGGGGCTAAACAGGCAGTGTCCCATTTATCACGCGAAAAGTGATGGATAGTAAGATAATATATTTATGAGTGACTCTGTCTTCCGGAAGTCGGCGAAGAGCGGTAGTGAATAATGTAAACAATTGGTATTGGTGATTCGTGATGATACACGAATTCTCTTCCCTCAACCCCTCTAGCATAACAAGTGGCCCGCACACATAGTTATATATTTTTTATAATAGAGATTTTTTTTGCTCTCTCTCTCTCTCCTCGCTCATAAACATGCATAATACAAAAGTGTGGATTTGGAAACGCTTTACGATAATAATGCATCACTTTTTAGGAAAGAAGCGGGTAGGGAATCGGATAGTTACAAATAAGCCGATGTGCGATTATTGACAACAAAAATAGGCTTCGGCACATGTACATCTATCATCTTATTTGAACATATGGTATTCGTACAGAATGCGTAGAAAAATAGAAGAGTGATGAACGAGGAAAATGTGGGCGACGCAGACAAAAGATAGAGAGAGAGAGAGAGAGAGAGAGAGAGAGAGAGAGAGAGAGAGAGAGAGAAGAGGCAGAGAGGGGGGAGAGAGAGCGAGAGTGAGTTTTGAGTTAGAAGTTAAACGTCAACGGGATGCGGAACCTGCCGAGTGAGTGAAGGAAATCATCATACATTTTTTTCCAGCCTTTCGCGATCAGTTACGATTAGCATTGAAGGATGGTTGCCGTGAGAGAAATTGAGAGCTTGAGACACTTGGACAGTTGACAGTAGTGATTCACAAACTTGAGAAGAGTGGATGAGTGGGCGGGCCGCAGAGCAGACAGAAAGAGAGAGTGAGAGAGAAGGAGAGACAGAGAGACAGAGAGAAGGAGAAAAGGAATTTTCGAAGTGGAGTAATACAATAAACTCGTTGTCGTGATGACAACATAAAAATGTATAGTGAAAAAATGTATAGACAAAACCATTATTAATACACCATAATTCAACATACATTAAAAATATAGCACATAATAATTTTTGCAGAAGATGCGCATAGCAGAATATGCGTTTATTGCAGAAGATGCGTCGAAGAAGGCCCGAGACACGGAGGAGGAGGGAGCCGACGGAGAGATGTCCGACGCTAGCCCGCCCGTTCTCGAGCCCCAGTAGGACAGCTGTCCCCCTGCCCCCTCTCATCTCGCATCTCACGTGGGTTTTACGTTATCTGGTTTTCCGCAGTCTTTTTCATCAATACGTGATGTTCCCTATTCGAAATTCATTCTGTTAAACGCTCGCTCCGCAAGAAACAAGCTCTATGATTTGGAAGTTTTTCTCGATCAAAAAAACTTTGATATGTGCGCTGACCGAGTCATGGTGTAATCCTTCTGATAACATGAATTGTCTATGTTTGAATGGCCGTTACTCTATCTTTCGATCGGATAGAGACTCGCATGCTAGAGGCGTTTTAGTACTCTGCGCGTCTGCTCTCTCTGTGAAACACATTGTGTCCTTGTCGATCGATAATCTCTGCGAACTTTTGTGCCTTGATATCTTGCCGACTGAAACATTCCCACTTTCTAAGCCATTACGTGTGATCACTATTTATCGCACTCCCGGTTACTCTACCGATAAAAAATGCGCTGGTCGTAAACTATTCCGCCATCTATAACAGCTGATTTCTCCCGATTCTCACAAGCACATAATACAAGGCGATTTGAATGCACCGTCGGCTGACTGGGATTCGTTCCAGGCAGCCCGATGCTTTTGATAGGTCTCTAGTCACTTTTGCCTCTCTCCACTCACTCACTCAAATGGTTCGCCAGGCGACGATGGTGAGACGAGCGGGGCAAAAGGCGCATACTCTTGACATTGTATTGACTGACTCCCCTTGTCTCTTTTAACATGCGCGTGTGTTAGGGCGTTTCTCTTTATGTGATCACCTCCCTGTCGAGTTTCGGTTGCGACTCGGTGCGGGGGCCGCGGCGAGAGAGCCGCTTCGACGCGCATATGGGAGGGCTAAGTGGGGTGAGATCAACGCGGCTATAGCATGTACTGATTGGACACGTGTTTTTATTGGTTTAAATATTGAAGAGGCAACTTCCGTGTTTATCCAGTGAATGCAACACCTCATTACCGAGTATATTCCCCTTATGAAACATACTAAAGCTGTCAATATTCCTCTCTATGTTTCTAAATTGAAACGCCGTGCATTACGCTACTCTATACTTATTCCAGAATCGAAGACTGCTGATAAGGCGCAGCGTAAACTGCGAAACGCTATTTTCTCTTGGCAATGTAAGCGCGAAGCGAAACTTATCAACGGTAACAATAAACGCGCATCATACAAGGATGTTAGCAAAAAGATGTTTCCTGCTGATGGTATCAGCTCGCTGTCACACAATGGTGAGTTGGTCCATGATTCGAGGGAAAAGGCGGAGGTGTTCGGGAAATACTTCGACTCGATATTCTCTGGTGGGAGTGTTGCTCCGACCGGCTCTGCCCTTCCCTCTTTCTCGAATCAACTCACCATGATTGACGTTTCTTATGCACTTGTTCACAAGACTATACAACAATTGGATTCAAAAATCAATACCAGTCCCGATGGAATCACTCACACGTTTTTGAAAAATACAGTTGATACAATAAGTCTCCCGCTTTCGATTCTTTTTTCTATGTCTCTTTCAGTGTGCGCTATCTTCAATATTTGAAAAGTCGCTTATATAAAACCGCTGTATAAAAAGGGTTCTCGTGATAATCCAGCCAACTATCGTCCCATTAGCCTAACAAGTAGTGTAGCGAAATTATTAGGTAGAATTATAGTCAGGCAACTGACTGCTTTTCTCGAGTCCAATAGCTTGATTTCTTCTAGACAGTTTGGTTTTCGTAAGAATAGGTCTACCAACGCACAGCTTATTGAATGTTATAGTCACTGGCTGAAACATATTTCGAATGGCCTTGTTATTGATTGTATTTATTTCGACTTTAAAAAAGCTTTCGACACAATCAATCATAAACTACTATTCAAAAAGTTGCATTCGCTGGGCATTCGTGGAAACGTTCTCGGGTGGATTCGAGCTTTCCTTTCCGACCGTTGCCAACAAGTTATGGTTGGAGATGAGCTCTCGTCTCCTCGACTCGTCAACTGTGGTGTGCCGCAGGGATCGTGTCTTGGACCCATACTCTTCAATATCTTTATCAATAATATTGTTGATAGCCTGCCTGATTATGTCGAGTGTGCTCTATACGCAGACGATTTGAAAATATACTTCGCTTTTGATCCTAGTAATAATTTGGCTAAAATTATGTTTCAAAAAGCAATCGACGCTGTAGCAAAGTGGGCTTTAGAATGGGGTCTGCAGATCTCCACTGAGAAAACGCAGATACTGCACATAGGCCGCCGAAATCCCAAACATGAGTATACAGCACATGGCACTACGCTCGCACCTGCTAACTCTGTAAGGGACCTTGGTGTGACTATGTGTGGGTCCTTGATTTTTGAAGACCATTTTGCAAACATTGTTAAAGGCACCCTAAATGCCATAAATGATTTTCTGAGAGTTTATCGTACAAAAGACTTGAAGGTTCTTGTCACCGCTTACACAACGTATTTCCGCTGCAAGCTAGAGTATTGTACTGAATTGTGGAACCCTCAAGATGTGGGATCAGTGAACTTGATCGAGTCAGTGCAGCGATACTATACGCACCGAATATGTCGTCGCGCTGGCTTGTTCTCGCTCACCTATCCCCAACGCCTCCAGCTTCTTGGCCTTCAAACTCTTGAACAACGCCGCTTTTTAAATGACGTAGTGTACATTCACAAGGTTATTACTAAAACCACCTCTCTTAATTATTCTGGTCTTTTTACATTAGTCCCAACTCGGTCGCGTACATCTCACAAATATCGTCTTTTGCCATCATATGACTCGTTTCTGCGGAGCAGCGCGTTCTTTCAGAGAGTTTATGGAGTTTGGAACTCACTTCCATCTGATATTGTTGAATCTGCGAAAACCAGTAACGTGAAATCCATAAAATAAAATGGAATGAATTGTTTTCACAATATCGTCAAAAAGGTAGAGAAATTGTAACACTTCACAAAGAGGTCTCGATTTTTGAGTGCTACAAAGGTTGCATTTAACATCTTTTCTGCTCAACTAAATATGTGCGAAGTACTTCGAAAAAGCTATCCAGAAAATTATTCTGGCATCCTGGTTAGTTATTCTTTCCTAGTTTCTCTGTTTTGTTGTTCTGTGAGTATAAAGTATGAAGACCTCATTGTTAAATGTAAAAAATAACATTCATATTTGCGGAAACAGGATGTTTCGAAAGTTCGAAACAATTGAGTAACGGGTAAGTGAATACAGAAGCTATAATAAAGTACCGAAGTACCAAACAAATTATGAAAGCTAGAGATATATTTGAAACATATAAAAAAGTGTTTTAAGAGATATAGGTGTAACCATTCTAACACGGAATAAAAAGAGGGAGTGAGAGAGAGTGAGAGAGAGATAGAAAGAAACAAAATATAACTCAGAAAAACGAAAAATCCACAAAGTTGGTGGGTTTGTGAAAAGAATTGTTTTCATTCATGGGTAAAGGAAAGTGTGTTGTGTGTCTGAAAAATGAAAACAGCAAAACTCATTCAGCGGTCACGATATCAACACTTACAATCTCTCAGTGCTAAAGAATGGGAAAGAGAAATTGCTTTTTGCTAGACGCAGTCTCTCTCTCTTTCTCTCTCTCTCTCTCTCTCTCTCTCTCTCTCTCTCTCTCTCTATTCCTCTCCCTCTCCCTTTTCCTTATATCTCGCCCTTTTTTCTAGCTTTTCCATTCCTCTCTCAATTCGTCGCGAGAAAAAATAGTTGAATATGAATCTATCATCTCTATAAAAATAGTGTAACTTTGCTATACCGAACACTAGTATGCATTTTTCTGTCTACAGGACGGAACACGCATAAAAACGAAGAGAAAGAGAGAGAGCGGGGGGAGGGGAGAGGGAGAGAGAGAGAGAGAGAGAGAGAGAGAGAGAGAAGGAGGATAGGGAGACGAGCATAATTGATTCGAATTGAGTTTGCGCTAATGCACACATTGTTCATTGTGGATTGATAGTCTGTCTGGAGGCGTCCCTGGAATATTGATACATCTCTCTCTCTCTCTCTCTCTCTCTCTCTCTCACACTCTCACTCCCTCCCTCTCTCTCTATTTGCAACATCAATTCTGGCAACAAGAAGTCAGTCGTAGATCACAGTTGGCGCGGCCATATGTAATTCGGGGGCGAGATCTTCGAACAACGCGAGAAGAAGCCTTCGTTCCCACGAGGACGCGAATCCTATTGAAAGACGAACCATCGCAAAGACGGGGGCGAGATGGAAATTCGACTCCAGAGGAATAGTCATTGCGCGGAAAAGGAGAATCCAAGCGCACTCCAATCGTCATCACATTTTATCACTAAATTTTATGATCTAGTCATTTTAGATGTGGTAAGTGTTCCGAGAGAAAAACAGTTTTGTGGGAAACATCCTTCGTCTTTGGTATTTCGTCTTTGAAAAAGTTTAAGAATAATCAAACAAGAACAAAATGAGAATTAACATTCTATTAATAACTTTGTCGGTAACTTAATAACTATGTTATTCGAATAACTTTGTTATTCTAGCACTGATTAATCAAATTATACTCTGATAAAACACGTTTACGCTTGGTGAGTTATTGATATTTAAATAATTGTTTTAAAATTCATTACTTACAACTTACTCGCTCAAGTAATCAAGTAAATGATAAATTTGACATGAATTTGTTTGACATGAATTTGACATGAAGTGTACACCCCAACTAATCTAATATTACGAATTATGTTTAGGTAGTTGAATAACCAAACCTAGTCACGTTGAATTTGAACCAAATTAGTATCTCATGAAATTCAAAACTGGTACTTTAGTCAACCTTTGAAAAAAAGGTTAAAAAAAAATAACTTTTTGAGTGAATTGTTCGAGGAGGAAGAGCTGTTATGGTATGTTCGAAAAATCTCTCTCTGAAACACTCCCCGATAAAGAAAAAATACTATATGCATCAAAAATCGAAACAAACAATCAAATAGAGGAGCTCATTAAAGATAACGTAAAGAGATATTACGATAGAATCGAAGATAGAAGGTGTCCTATGCAATAGACTAGATACGAGCATCAAATGAGATCATAATCAAAACAATAATAATAAGAAGCGAATCCTTATTTGCACGTGCTTCTCTCCACTCCTATTCTTTATTAGAATTATAACAGTACCGCTTCATATAGAAAACAACACAATATTTGTCTGCCCTTCACACCACTGTACACATACATTCCAATTTTTATTAATACGTACATCCACAGATACATTGACTACAATAATTTAAAACACGTCTATCACATATTGGTGGGCAATACTTAAATGAATCTAATGTCTAACTGATAAGCCGATCTAAGTGAGTGATAAGGGGTGATTAGGGGTGTCAGTCTACTTGCGCACAGCCTTGTAGTTCTTCTGCGGGTCAAAATAGCCCTCGGGCAGCTGGAGAGCCTGATCCTTCTCCTTCTCAGTCTTCACTCCGCCCCGAGGCATCTGACTGTCTCTGAGCAGCTTCCGACGAAGACTCTCGCGAATCTTCCGCTCCGCAGACTTCTGCTCCAGCTCCTCCTATAGGAACGAGTCTCTCTCTCTTCCCCCCCTCTCTCTCTCTTCTCTCTCTCTATTTCTCTTTATTTCTCTCTATCTGTTTCTCTGTCTCTGTCTCTGTCTCCGTCTCTCTCCCTCCCTCTTCCTCTCTCTTCCTCTCCCCTCTCCCCTCTCTCTCCCTCTCTTGTCTCTTTCCCTCTCTTGTCTCTCTGCCTTTCCCTCCCTCTCTCTCTCTCCCTCTTCTCTCCCCTCTTTCTTCCTCTCTTGTCTCTCTCCCTCTCTCCCTCTCTCTCTCTCTCTATCTCTCTCTCTCTCTCTCTCTCTCTCTACCTTCAGCCTCAGCCCCATCTTCTCCTCTTTCTTCTCGTCTTCCTCGTCCTCGTCACTTTTCTCCATCGGAATGTAGACAATCTGCGCCGGATTGCAATCTGCAAGTACAGTAACCCATACAGTATCCCATATTCAATATACAGTATCCCCACTCACGCAGAGGCTCGTACTGATTCTCGGCGCTGCTCTTGGGAGGAGGCTTCACGAGGGTGATCCTCGGTTTCTGAAGGAGAAAGTGAGAGAGAGAGAGAAAGAAAGAGAGAAAGTGAGAGAAAGTGAGAGAAAGAGAGAGAAACGTACCTCGGCGGAAGAGGATCCGCTAGCGACAATACCCACGGGCGGTTTCTCGTGCATACTCCTCGGTGCAGGAAGAATCGTTGCCTGAAAATCTCTCTCTCTCTCTCAATCGCTCTCCCCCTTTCTTTCTCTCTCTCTCTCTCTCTCTCTCTCTCTCTCTCTCTCTTACCATCTCCCTTTCACTCTCTCTCTCTCTCCCTCTCTCTCTCTCTCTCTCTCTCTCTCTCTCTCTCTCTACCTTGTTCGACTTGCTTCTCGAGTCGCTCTCAGCGGAACTAGACTTGGTCGCCGGCAAACGAACAGCCTCTACTAAACAAGCAATATCGTAATCGGTAATACAGTAATACATTCCATCTACCGTATTCTGAAACCCCTCTACCGTACCCTTGCTCTCCACGCCCACGTCCGCGTCGCGCATCTTTCCTGCAATAATCGATAATTAATCGATACTCGATCATCGATAATCGATCAATCGATCACACCCACTCTTTTTCGTCCACACACAAACTGCATAGAGATAGGCGATGAGGAAGAGAAGAAGATTGATAGCCATGAATGCAGCACTCGCCCGCTCTACCATATTCCACCATGCGTCCGCATCCTAGCTATACGGTATCAGGGATACGGTACACTACCGTACCTCGCTCTCCTCCTTTCTCTTCGCAGCCGCAGTCTCCAGTTGCTCGCTCTTATCCGGCAGACGGGCCGATTTGAACGACGACTTGGGTCCCGGCACGACGGGGGGAATCACTGGAGTACTGTAGACTGCGGTGCATACTGTATCATTTACCTGCCATCTCGCCGCACTTGCTTCCCTCGGGTATGAGCGATCGGTAGCTGGGACCGCTCGAGAGATGGCGATAGATGTACGCGCCTTCGGCTGAAATATCGATCGGTTATCGATTGATTAGGACCCTACACTCACTCCTGGTCTTCTGCACGAGGTAGGTGTCAGCGGTGGCATTATCCTTAAATCGAAAGATCGATAAACAATTAAAATGATCGAAAATCAATCGATAATCAATATTCACCCCAATCGAGAACACGGCGCAATCCCATCCGATAGGAGTGAAGAAGCGCGACCAGTGCGGTACGCCGAGAGCTGGCGGTGTCTCCAGGTTTTCTGCAAAGGTACTGTATACTACCGTATACCCGGTATTTTACCGTATACCTAACTGCACCTTTTATCATGAACAGCGAGTTGCGGGGCAGGTGTTTCTGCGCCTTTTCAGTGTAGATGAATGCCTGTTCGAGAGAAGAGTGCGCTCCCACAGTCGACTGATCGTACGACAGCAACTGAATAGAGGCTGGGTCCCGCCGCGAAAACCTGCGCAACATACCGTCATCAGCGGCACAGAGCCGACCTCCTTCAGCGTCGACGCATCGTAGATCTTCTGAAATCACAATTTCAAAGTACAGTACCCAATTAGTTCATACAGTACCTTCACGGCGCCACCATCATTCACGAGACACGCGAATGTTCGGGAGAACGTGTCATGCCAGAAGCATTTGCCTAAATATCAATCGATTATCAATCGATAGCCAATCGATAATCAATCGATAATCTCTCACCCGGTCCCGCATGAACGATGGTCTTCTCTTGATTGACGGTCGAATCAAATGAGAGGCATTTCCATCCATCCGGCTCGAATCGGGCGGCAACACGGCTCACAGTCAGACTATAGGTTGTTTGTTTACATGTTTAGATGCTTATTTACATATTTGTTTGTTTGTCTACATGTGCAGACCCACTTTGCGCCGCTCTGCGCGAGTAGAATCGTCTCGTGCGAGTCCCACATCAGCGAGTCGCCGTCTGCCACGTCGCAACGACTGAATAAACACGTAAACAAGTAAACAAACAAACAACCTCTTGTGCTCCTGCATGTACTGATGCGCCGCGGCGAAAGTGGCATCATCGAGTCGCGAGAGGAAGCAGATCTAAACACGTGAACAAGTAAACAGGTAAGCAATCAACAGAACAGGACAGAAGAAAACAGGGAGTCGTGTTAAAGCTAGGGACGCTGAAGGAAACTGGCGCCGAGAACAACCTTGCAGTCGGCATAGAGGACGACTCTCTTCTGGGAGAAGGTGAGGGGCGGTCTGAGTGAGCGGACAGAGAGAAGAAGCAGACACAGCAGCCAGGGAAGCCGCATCGGGGGCAACGGGGAGAGGGAATGACGAAGGGAGGGAGGGGGAGGGGGGAGAGTGAACAGAGGTCAAAGTACAATGCACTTTAGAGAGAGATGCATTCGTATTTGTCGTCTATGAATGTGCGCCACCATCGCACGGTTCACGGACCATGCTATGCCGGAGCCGGTTCGATTCCTTCTACGTGCAGTTTGCCAAATACCAGGTTCTCAAGAATTTCGTTAAACATTGTTAATTCTAAACGCCCCCGTGCGTTTCAGCCTTGATCCTTCCTTTGAGCCACACCCGCTGTCAATCCTATTTTATTTTATATTTCTATCATCATAATCGTTTAAAAGCAACCCGGAAAACTTGATCTATCCCAGTCAAGCAAAAGGAAGAAAACTGAAGCATAATAACATGAAAAATATAACAAATCATTATTCCCATTTCGTTTTTGTTCACAATAATATCTTTCTGACGACATCAACAGCACTGGATGGAATGTCTCATCTTTCGGTTACCGAAGTTTACTGTAAATACATGTAAGCATTCTGCACCCTCATGAAACACGTTTTCGTTAAAGATTAAAGTACTTTATCAGCATGACATAACTGATTGTGACGCAAAGTAATATAGGAGATTATCACATCTCACACAAAACTAAAAGTGAAACACAGTTCGAGTGCAGAAAGTGCGATTTGAGATCGAGATGTGCAGACAGATAAATATAATAATAAAGGAGAATACAATAATGTATAATAGGAATTAGGAATAGTGACTATCGTCGAGTGAGCAGTGAATTTGGTAGACAAAGGGCACCGAGAAGCACCTAGGATAGGGTATATAAGAGGGAATAAGTAGGGTCCGAGTGTGGAAATGAAGAGAAGAAGAAGAAAGAAGGTTCTAAAAAGAATAATCAGAATAGGTCGACATTTCATCATACGTTTCAAATTATGTACAACTAAAATGGAGAGGTGTTCAAATCAATTGTTCATACATTTCGAAAATGATAACCATCCGATGGATCCGATGAACGAATTCATACAGGTATGTTTGTGTCTAGGAAACCTGAATCACATTACTAGCTCACTCACCGTCTGTGCTTGCAGATGAATCAGAAGTAGACTGTGGGTGCTCCGTCCGCATTGGTGACAGTCACGGGAACCAGATGGGCTCCCGAGGCGCGCGGAGGGGCCGGCGATCTAGGAAGGAAAGGGTATACATGAAACAGACCCCTATTTCCTATTGTCAACAACGTTTCATGTTTTCTGATGACGCTCAGCCATCTGTCCGGTTTGTAGAATATGCGTGTTTTCGTTTAGCATTTCTCTTACGTTTCACCCACTCAATATACAACAACCAAGGCGTCAGATTTCAATTCTTCTACGACATCGCATAGGTGAAATCCATTTCTGTCTCCTTCTCAATGTTTTAAGGCTGCTATTAGGGTACACACACATCGCTCCTCTATGCCCGCCCCTCTTTGCCCCGCCCCTCTATGCCCCGCCCCTCTCAGCCCCGCCCCTCTCAGCCCCGCCCCTCTATGCCCCGCCCCTCTCAGCCCCACCCCTCTCAGCCCCGCCCCTCCAAGCCCCGCCCCCTCACCTTGCCGCCACACTTGCTCCATGTGCTGTGATGGGAGTGGATGGAGTGGATGATGGGAGCACGGGGACTGGCTTCTTCTCCGAAGTATCGATAATGTATCTAAAAAAAGAGATTTCGGATTGGACTAACACTCAGGAGAAGAGGGTTCTATTGTGACACTACGTTTCAACGATCAATTTAGTCGGAAAGGCTATGTTAAAGACAGTAGAAAAATCTTTCCTAAGTGACCCACGTTTCAGCAGTACAATAACAACAAACATCGAGTTGTGGCAATAATGTTCATTAACTTCTCAACTGATACATCTATAAACAGTACAGTTTCTTAATTCTTCCTCAACTCGTTTTGTTTCTTCATTTTTATTCACTTACTCATATTCTATGTCATCCTATGCTCGGGCACTGTCACAAAAAAGGAGCTACAACCACCACATTCTCCCCCCCCCCTTTCTCCCTTCCCCCCCCCTCTGCTCACCTGCTAGGTGCAGGCATGGTCCCCGTGACTGTGACCCCAGCGTCGGGAGTCTTGTTCAGCCAGCATATATTCTGTCGCTTCGAGGTGCGCCAACTGAGAGTGCTGTGAGTGGATCGCCAGACAAGATAGAGTGTACTTTTGTGCATTCTCGTGGACAATTTTGTAT
Source organism: Rhabditoides inermis (assembly GCA_963966185.1). Lineage (NCBI taxonomy): Eukaryota > Metazoa > Nematoda > Chromadorea > Rhabditida > Rhabditidae > Rhabditoides > Rhabditoides inermis. The sequence goes on from CAWZYM010000172.1 coordinate 1,261,883, forward strand.
AAGAGACAAGAACAATGTGTGTGTTTTTGCAGTTTGTGAGCGTTTTCGGTGAGGTACGGTGGTTTGAATACATTAGCAATGTGCTTTGAACGAGGTGTTTGGGGGTATATAGGTGAGAAAAGAGGACATATATGATATTTGAACATTGAGTTCGGTTGGGTATGATGTAGAGTGGAGATTTACAATTTGAGGTGTGCTTTGAACAAGGAGTTGAGGCTACAATACTTGAGCATGGTTTTTGGTAGTGTGTAGTGTTGTGTGGTGCACTCACAGATAGTTCATCTTTCGGCAGACGAGTGTGAGTAGAAGTGCGAACAAAACAGCCAAGACAACGAGACACAGCATGGTGAGGAGAGAGGACATGGACACTGCGGGGAGGGGGTTGCGGACGGAGACCTGAAGATGGAGGGAGGGTCAGTCTCTCTCTCTCTCTCTCTCTCTCCCCCCTCTCTCTCTCTCTCTCCCTCTCTCCCCCTCTCCCCTCTCTCCCACTCTCTCACCGTGGCCACCGCCATATTTCCGTGTTCATCCTCCGCTGCCACCACCACCTCACAGACTGAGCATAGGGGAGCCGCTGAGGGAAGGAGACGGAGGGTGCCCGTCTTAGAGTCAAGAGAGAAGTGACTGCAATGGGTGTACAGTAGGTTGCTATAGTAAGTTCTGTTGTGATTATTGCAAGTTGCGTTTGATTCCTTCGAAAACGCTGAATGAATCGAAAACGCTGATAGCGTGCCTGAGATACCAATACGTTTCAACTCATTTTTAAAATTCGCTCTGTGTTGTGCGATTAATAAACTGGCGTTCTCTGCTGATATCACGACATACTTAAAGAAACAGTGGCGACTTATTTCTGCCACAACCTGCCACAACTCCTCATTTTCACACGAGCAAAACATTCGGCGGTGACCGGAATCGAATCCGCGAAGCTCGGGGGCCACAACGCAGCGCACATGCACTGAGCTATGAAGCAAGTGAAAGGACGTCGTTCATTTGCGCTTATGTCTCTGACCCAACGTGCAGTATTGAAGCGTTGGCGGGTAATTCATATTTTCGTCTGCTTTCTTGGCAGTGGCAGATTCGAAAGTAACGCAGAATCGTCGTTCTTTCGCAAAAATTGCAAATGTGTTAGGTTAAAATCATTTTTAATAATACTCCGAGTCAAAAATAAGTCGCCACTGTTCCTTTAATAAACTGAATTCAAATTTACCACGCACCCCTGCATGTTCATTCATGAGTCAAAAAAAACCCGATATGCATTATCAGCGTGAGATCTTACTACGTTTCATTTCATTTATAAAAAGCACGTTGTGTTGTGCGATTAATAAATAGTCGATCTTTTCTTGACATAATAAACTGATTACACCTTGCCCCCTCACCCCTGCATGTTCATGAGTGTGTAGGTGACGCCCTCTCCGCTCGCCCGAACCCGACCGATGAGAGAAGAGTCACCGATAGAGTAGCTGCAATGATCCAATATCATATGTATTACGTCACTTTGTCACACTTTGCCCACCACAATTTCATTTGAATAATTTAATAATCATATGTTCAACGAATACGTTTCTCGGATCACATATCTATTTCATCGCTTTGTCAAAGGTAATAGGAAGCGTGGTAGGTGATCGGTTAATTGGATTTCAAATCGCATTCCGAGTATTTGTGTCTACAGTAACCCACGTGTAGTTCTTTCTGTCGAAGCGCGGTCCTGCCCGATCGAGACGCTCCACGGAAAGGTGGATGAGGGAGTGGGCGGACTGAACAAGGTCTTTCTCTCTCTCTCTCTCTCTCTCTCTCTCTTTCTCTCTGTCTCCCTCTCTCTCTGTCTCCCTCTCTCTCTCTCTCTACCTGCACTCCATCCGTGGCTGTCACCCTGTACTCTGCGTGATCTCCTTCCGGAATGCGCAGAAGGCGAACCTGTTTGGAAATGTTAATTCAATAATTTAGGGGTGGAACCACCAACTTCATACCAACCCTCGTTGGCAAATACACTACCGTTGATACTCATGCTACTTTGGACCTTTGACTAATTACACAAGTTTGCCATAAAAGCGAAACGTCGGAATAAACTGTTTTTTTCGCAGGGCATTGGCTGAACATCACTTTTTATCATCTGACTACTTCTATACTACTTTGGTACTACTTGTTCCAACCTCTCCACTCGCTGGGTGCAATGTAATGGCAGCCGACGCATCATCCACTGTGTAGCGAATAGGAGCCTTCTGGAACAGACATTTCGTTTCGTTGCCGTCAAAGTTCCGAATGTTACGTTCCAGCAGTCATGTAATAACACTGCCGGTGTGTTTGAATCAATCGACTGGACATCTTTATAATGAATTAAAACTTAAAATAAACTCACCGAGTCGCTAATCGCTGTGATATGCGCGATGACAGTGTCCGGAGGGAGAGTGGAGAGAATCTGGAAGAGAGGGATAGAGAGAGGGGGAGATATAAAGAGAGAGGCAGAAAGATGTAGAGAGACAGGGAGAGAGAGAGACAGAAAGAGTGAAGAAAGAACGAGAGAGAGAGAAAGAGAAAGAGAGAGGGCTAGAGAGAGTGAGAGGGATAGAGAGCGAGGGATAGAGAGAGACAGAGAGACAGAGAGACAGAGAGACAGAGATAGAGAGAGAGGGAGAGAGAGAGAGAGAAAGAGAGAGAGAGAGAGAGAGAGAGAGATGTCTTCTCACCCTCGCCGAGTATGTCTGTTGTTCGAATGCCAGCGTACTCCCCAGCTGCACTCTCACTACCGCAGTCGCCGTCCGATTGAGAGAATCAGACTCGATCGCCTGCAAATAACAGTTTCACTCAGTAACTTATTTTTATTTTATTTTTGACGTCATCAATCGAGAAATCGATAATCGACGTTGGTCGCTACACAAAAAAGTGGAACGTGACGGTGATAATATAATTTTTTAACCATAAATCTCCCTATCTAACAGAATTTCCAATCACCGCAAGATCGACTCCTTTCTCATAGACTCTTTTATGGGCTATAACGAGGTGTTGTGTGAAAAACAGCGATCGCATAGTCCCTTTCACCTGTCCTCAACAGACTACGCCGACAATGTGGCGCCAGCGGCCGGTTCACGTCGAAAACCATTCACCAAATCCGTACTCGTATGTACACACTATGTAGTTTTACACTATTTAGTGTCACATTAGCAAAGAAGGACGATGATAGTAAAAAAGGAAAAATGAAAGTACATGTTCTGTGTTGTACATATATATTCTGCATGCACCGATGTATGGACAATTATTGAAATCATGATCACTCCCAGTTTTCCTCCTACGTTTCGTATTTGTGCCATAATTGATACTCATATACAGTAATCACTTACATGTACGAAGAACACGGCCTGTTTGGGTGGCGGGAGGCTCTTTGCCCGGATCACTCCCTGCTGATCGATTGTGAATTGATCGGACAGCTCTGCAAAGGGGGCATTATGAATCACGATACAGTACGGTTTGTCATAGTTTTATGACAACACTTCATGTTTTTTTCGCGATTTGTTAGTGCCTAATGACTGGATTTTATGATTTGTTACTAGTAACGAACAGTTGAAGCCATTAAACTAGAACTGTTATAGTTGTTACGAATGTTTGAAACGTATCAATGTTTCTTTGATGCTGTTCCGGTCAGGTCGAAACACGGAAAAAATAACAGGATCTCTCTTATCTTCGAGATCGCAATGCATGTTTTTCTTCACACCTCTCATCGACAAGCACACAAACACACATCGCGTGCCGCTTTTGAATTCTCGAGTGGTCCCTTTGCCCTGCTGGTCCGCAGCAGCCAAATGGCCCCCCACTCAGACGGATAAATCAACGATCAACAACACTCGCTAGTCCCCATGGCGGCTGGTCCCTCTGAGCTGAGGACCATGACCCAGGCTGAATAGGCGGAAGCGCTCTATTGTTGTTTGTTTGATCAAGCTGTGAGCGCATCCAAAGAAAAGAGGAAATGGATACTCGGACAAAGCAAGCGCAAAGGTCAAGCTAGAACCTGCAGATTTTGTGGACTCATGTTTAGTTTGCTTCTCATACGATTCATACGTTACATGAATTATCACAAAAGTATTTTTCAACAATCCGTTCCTTATACGTTCCAGAAGACAAAGTAAATGAATCAAAAGTTTTTTTTTTTACAATAATGCAGCGTCATTGTTGGAAGTTGTGAACAAAAATACATAAGTAAAACCTGCGAAAAAGTAACCGATAATGATAATCATAAATAAAGATAAGTTATATCTTTTTTCTAACCTCCCTCCAGTTCATACGAGATATCCGCATTCAGCTTGTCCCCATCGGTCGCCTTGATCCCCGCCGGCTCCATCTGCAGAACGTGGTCCTGCAACGAACATCTGACTACCGTAACCCTTTACTGACTCTGGGTTTGCATTACGCACTATGAAATTTCACCATACCGTAACAAACTTGTATTTAGTTTGGTTTCTCCGCTCGCCCCAATCCCTGAGGGCTCTGAAAGGGGTCCCGCGATTTTCAAACAGCGTGTTTATCTCATCTGTCCTGTGGCGGCAACACGCGTTTGTCTTTGCCTCGTGCTCTACAAGAGCGGAGAGAGCGTGCATTCCGGGAGGGCGCAGAGTGGGAGGGCGGCGAGAGAGTTGGCGATCATGAGAGAGCGGAGAGGTTCGGCTTTCAAGGGACGAGAGCACTTCAGAGGGGCGGCCGAAATCAGAGCACACCAAGTGGCAAGTCGTGTACGAACCAGAGAGAGTGGGAGAGTCGGGTTTCGGTAATCACAGAGTGATTGCATAGCGTGATCAAACTAGGCAAGCCTATACTGTACAGTACAGTACAGAATGGATCGAGAAATCGATAATCGATCAATACACAAACCACGAACCTGAATGCTCTTGGCTGTATAGTAGCGATGCTCGAACACTGGTGCGTTATCGTTCATGTCATCGACTGTCACGTGCAGCTTCGCAGTGGACGACTGGAAATCAATCCATCGATAATCAATCGATAATCAATCAATATTCCCCACCTGACTCGGCTCTCCCTGATCCCGCGCCTCCAACTCGACGGTGAAGTTGTGCAGCTTTTCGTAGTCGATGCGCTCCTGAGAATCAATCGATAGATCAGTCGATAATCGATAATCGATCAACACTCACCGCCACAGTGACGACCGGCCGGAAAGGGTCCTCGATTGCCAAGAGGTGCGAATAGGTGCCGTTCCTGAAAGACACACGTTTGCATACGTTTCACTAGCCAATCATAGTTCAACAAACTTTTCAAAAACAATTTTTCGGTACCACGGCTTTCTGATCGTAAAAAAATAAAACTTTCGGAGAGAATCCGAACACCCACTTCGTACTCGTCACGATAATTCGTACTCCGTACCTCAATAATTCGTACTCTTCACAGTAATAAGCACAAAATGAAAAAAAACAATCAAAATCAAAGTTTTGGAAAAAAAGAAAAAAGAGACGCACTTGATGGCGTACTGGACGAAGCTGTTCGGACCGGGCTGGTCCTTGTCGGTCGCCTCGAAGTCGGTGAACACGATCGTGCCTGTGATGGCGTCAATTATCTCTCTTTCTCTCTCTCTCTCTCTCTCTCTCTCTCTCTCTCTCTCTTAATCTCTCTCTCTCTTGATCTCTCTCTCTCTCTCTCTTGATCTCTCTCTCTCTTTCTCTCTCTCTATTCCTCTCACATGATCCCTTCCTCCACACACCACAGGACCCCTTCCTCCCCCCCTCTCACCGACTGGCAGCTCCTCGGCGATGTTCACATGGTATTCGGACTGGTCGAACACCGGCGCGTTGTCGTTCACATCGAGAACCGAGACGAACACGGAGATGTTGAGCTGAAAAACGGTATTTAGCCGAAACACTTAACCCCCTCATATTGTTTCGATACGTTTCAGGAATAATGTAAATATGAAAAATGCGAATTAACACTAATCTGACTGCGGATTAAACCAAAGAAATACATAGTGATATCAGGCATTTCTATTACTTTTTCAATCTTCACCACATCCCGATTCGACTAGCAGGTGAAACGCGCGCGAGTTCCGCGCGGCAATCAACGCGCATGGGGGATTAGCCCATCAGGGCTGTTATAATCCGCTGTCCGCGGCACTAAGCACCCGATCAGCTGATTACCAGCTGATTGCGCCACCGGAAGTGCTCATTGGACATGCACATTTGTAAATAACAACAACACATACCTGTGCAAACTCGCTGTCCATCGCGGTTTTGCTTTTGCACTCGATTACGGCCTCGAATTTCGAGAGACCCTGAAATGTATACTTGTATACATCGTGAAGACGGGCTTATTAGATCAAAAAGCCGCATGTTGATGATACAAAAGGACACTTTCTGTGTATCTTTCTTTCTTTTACCAGGAATAGTGGACCTCTACTTTAGCAAATCGCAGAGTTGCGCTGTTATCCAATGTGTGAATTCAATCGTACCCCGAATTCGAGACAAATCTACTCGCGTCCGGTCTATTACTCGATTACTACTGCAATTCCTCACACCCGGCCGCTAATACAATCAAAGTAATGACATCGAGCTCTGTTTTGCGCGCGGCGCCTCATCTCTCTCTCTCTCTCTCTCTCTCTCTCTCGCAAGACGCGGTCCATTCATATCCATTGTCGCCGCGCGCCATATTCGGTAATCATTCTAATTCCGGGGGGCTTGCCGCGCCTCCTCCCATATTATTATTTGCTTGTCGCTCGCTCGCGCAATTAATGCGATTAGCACGCGAACGGCTATTGGTTTTGGGGTGTAAAGGAAATACAAGACGAGCTTCTCATAAATAATAAATAAGGAGCGAGCAAGAAGATCGTAAAACCGCCGCGCTGCAACAACGCGGCTCGAGAATGCATGAAACGTATTGGGACAATATGGACACGTATGCGAAACGCACCTCGTCTCTGTCCAGATGTTGTTTGAGCTTCAGATCCTTGGTTCCTGGTGCGATATCGACGAGATCTTTCCCCTTCACCACACGCAGCTCAATCGAAGAGTTGTCTCCGGAAGCCGACCCGATAATCGGAAGATGACCCACCAGCTCCCCTGGAATACGGTATTGTCACTGGGTCAATTTTCCTATGAATTGCTCATTTGCATATCGGCATAGATGCGCGCAGGCCGGAAGCCTTTGCCCCAGCCGGTTGCTTGGAAGATCTCGCGCAATGGGCTGATTACAGCTATGGCTCTCTCTCTCTCTCTCTCTCTCTCTCTCTCTCTCTCTGTCTCTTTCCTCTTCCCCTCCCCATAACTGCCCCAATCCGTGTGTCCGTCTATGGGCGTTGCGCACTAATCAGCTGAGATTGGAGAGATGTCGAGAGATCGCGTGATTTCGGAGAGTGCAGAGAAGTCGGCGGATCGAGAGAGTGGAGTGATCGAGGAGAGCGCGCAGAGTGATAGTCGGATCGAGAACCGGGCTCTAATGGACTAAGGGGATTTGCTAATTGCAAGTGAAAGTAGGTGTTCGGGTTCGGGATATGTCACAACATGTGTCATACTATGGAGAGGGAGGGAGGGAGAGAGAGAGAGAGAGAATCAATCAAATCTGAGTGCATTCCATTTTTTTTGCAATTCCAGCTGATAAAGTGAGTTAGTGAGTAGTTCAAGGTCCTGTGAACTTCGATGTTTCAGTAGGAAAAAAACACGCCGTGACTCCATAAGGTCATTCAATTCGGCTACGGTTGAAATGGTGGATTTCATGGGAAGAGAGTAGTTTGTGAGATAGAGAGAGAGAGAGAGAGAGAGAGAGAGAGAGAGAGAGAGAGAGATCGAATCAAGCGCCATTCCCACACCCGAACACCACTCGCGTGAAATTTACGGCGCAAGTTTATTTTAGAGCGACTGATCTGATCCCATATCAGACTAATCAACTTGGCACGCCGTGGGAAAACAGACAGACATGAACAAATGACAAATACGTTTCAAGAATCAACAAACGTTTCAAACATGAACGCACTCACCGACTTTCAGATCCTCGTGAACATTCAGATACACCGCACTCCTCCCATCCTCCAAAAGACACGCGCCAGCTGCGGAAACGACGCAAAAGAGGTAGAAGTACCGGTCGATCATGGTAGATCAGTAGATCAGCAGTGATTAGATCAATCGATAATGACCGGAGGGGGGGGGGGGGGTGGCTCTCGAGTATGCTTGCCCGAGGGGGCGCGGCTGTGTGTGTGTCTGAAGAGTACCGGCGGAAGGACGGGCGGGTGGGGGATATGAGGCCCCGCCCACTCACACACTCCCATGACCAATGGGAACGATGATGGGAACAGACATGACCAATGGAATGTCGGGACGGTTGTGGATGATAAAGACATTGCCTTTATTAGTATGTTATTTAATCTACAATGGTATGTATACGTCACAATGTGAGGTGAGTAAAAGATCATGTAATCAGTGCGCATGATGTGAAAATGAATACTCACAGTGTGTTGAAAGAGATTTCATTATAAAAAAAACAATCAATCGATACTTGATCTCATTAGCCCTCCTCCCAGACAAGTTGCCGTGTCTCACATTTCCTCACTCTCGATTGACAGCCGGTGTTTATCCAACTACGTGTACCCTAGAAGGAGCGGCGAGAGACTGCGCAAACAGAGAGGCGCAGACAGTCGAGAGGGTGAGACAATGTGTGATCGGGGAGAGTGTGCGAGGGAGAAGAGAGGGATACCTGATCAGACGGGGGGAGGGATCTCGGGTTACTCGGGCTTTGAAAAGCGCGGGCGAGGTGAGAACGAAAAGTAGAAAATGGAATGGGCGAAAAAGGAGCGCGACTGAGTGAAAGAACATGCACCCGAGGGAAGTGTCGCATGGTTAGTTTTTTGTTTCAAGAAGCGAGAAATGGTGACAAATCGCGTACATAGTGATGTTCACCGTAAATAGTGAATGCACACCACACCTCATCAGCACAACAAGTGATGAGTCATCATTGCGAAATGGATCGGAGCCTGGGAATTGTTTTTTTTTTGCAAAGCATTGCTGTGTTTGTTTGTTTACACTACCAAATCCACTCTTTCCAGAATTCCAGAATGTTCAGTGGCGAGCAGGAGCGCCGCGTCCAGTTCGACGTCGGCGGACAGCTCTTCTCCACCACGGTCAGCTACCAACACATGTCTAGTAGCCGCTACTTAGGCGGATAGTTTGTGCTGTCACCAGCCGTAACAGCACATCCGTAGAGCGTGACGCGGCCTTTTCTATTCGCATGCCGGCTCTGATCACTATCAGCGTTTGAATGCGCGCGCTTGGGTCTCCTCAAGGTGCGGTCAGTCTCTTCGGACACGATTCCAAAGTGTTTCGAAGGGATCGCAAGGCATTCCGAAGTGTTCGGGAGTGTTCGGGAGTATTCCGAAGGCAAATCGGGAGTGTTCCGAGGGCGTTTCGCACGGCGATTCCGAAGTGTTTCAAAGGGATTCGGGGGGGGGGGGGTCGAAGAGACTGTCCGCAACTTCAAGTGTGACTGAAGGGTAGCTTCACTGACCCGGTAAACCATTTCCCTGAACAACACTATATGTCATCAACACCACACTATAGAAAAACAGAGAAGATAATGCAAATTATTATTTCTTCCTCTCTCGCATCGCGCGGTCGGGTCGAAATGATCTTCCCCCAGTACCCTTGAGCAAGGCGGGGAATAGCTCATGAGAACGCTGTCTTCCTAGCCCGCGGAGTTACTATTGTGGATTATAATGGAAGGAAAGGAACACCCGGAGCCCCACTATCGTCTATAATGGTATCTAATTCTAATGGATTATGGAAAGAAAATCGAATGATTATCGACTGAATATCGATCTAATATCGACTTTCGACCTTCGACCCTACCATCCCCGTTGCTAAACTGTGTTTCTCCCAGCGCTTAGCCCTTGTGGTGTACCGTATGCACTTGTTGTATAGTCAGGATATAGCGATTCTGGATAAATGATTGATTGATTGATAATGCAAATTCAATCTATGCCAAGTCCTAGCTGTCTATCAAATAGATGGTAATTATTAACCGCGGCGTCTATGTGCTTATTATTATTTAGAACTTTGTGATAGTATTAATATGTCAAAAACACACTGTCTTCCTACACGTCAGTTCACCGAGGCATTGCAGGAGAGGACGGTGTCGTGCAGTCCCTATCTGAAGGAGCGCGCCGAAAGGTACAGGTTCTACCAGGAGAACCCGGTGCGTGGGGGGCGCGTTGTCACCAGAAGGACCAGTAGCCTGACCACACTCCCTTCCAGCAGCCAGTGTTCATCGACCGCGACCCCACCCACTTCCGTCTCATCCTGAACGCGATGCGCGAGGTGAGCCTTGACGTCCCATCAGCTACAACGCCTGCGGGAAACTCATGTCACTCGTGACAGTGAGATTGAGTGCAAGAAGGAGAGAGAGAGAGATAGAGAGATAGAGAGAGAGAAAGATAGAGAGATAGAGAGATAGACAGATAGATAGATAGATAGAGATTTGATTATCGGGTTCTCGTGTAGTCGGCAGAGATCGCGCACTATCGTACAGCTCTTTCGTTCTCCTAGTTGCGGGGAGAGCGAGGTGAGAATGTTCATTGTGGCCCTCGCAGCTGAAATTCGTGCCGCACGCGACCATGATGTACGGGGAGAGGTGCCGATCCCGCGGCGGGACCACCCTCGTCCAGCTGGGACTACCCGCCAAGATCCTCGCCACCGACGCGATCGTCAAGCACGAGATCGAAATCGAGCTGCAGGCGAGTCTCTCTCTCTCTCTCTCTCTCTCTCTCTCTCTCTCTCTTTCTCTTTCTCTGTCTCTCTCTCTGTCTGTCTCTCTGTCTCTCTGTCTCTCTGTCTCTCACCTTGCTCCTTTCAGTTCTACCTACTGACTCGTTCCATCTCTGTCCACCTCACCAACTAGCCACTACCACTACCTCATTGCTCACCTTGTTGTTGATGTATCATGTGTTTTGCGTATAAACTTTGATAAAAATTGTACTGTCCTAATTCTTAATTGTTTTAGAGAGAGAGAAAGAGAGAGAGAGAGAGAGAGAGAGAGAGAGAGAGAGAATGAAAGAAACAGAGAAATAGTTCAGTTCTACCGCCTCGACGAGATGGTGATGCTGGGATGAATAGCGGAGCCCCTTCTTCCTGTTACAGAACGTTAGCTTGTGTTATTATGAATATACATGTTTGCGTCGCTGTATGTCCGTTGTTGTTGATGAATCTTTTTGTGATTTGTTTCGCACATGTTTGGTTGACAGATCATTACTGGAACAATACGAGCTGTTGTGAGGGTCATTAGTTGTCGACGACATGCGGAGAGCCTGAAACATAGTTCTACCAGAATTATCACCTTTACGTAGTAGAAATTATCACTTTCACGTAGTACGACTGCGATCTTCAGAGGCTTTTGCCCCCGCATCCATCAATCTCCGTTGCAGATTTTCAACAACAAAAAACCTGATCATTTCTTAGCGCATCTCGTGACACACCCATAATTAGAAACGTTATAGATTACTCATTGGTTAGTTGAATTGAAAGAAAGGATTACAGAAAACTGCGGAATTCTCGTATCATAAAGAAAGACGAAAAAAAAGGGTCGCACATCCAATATCTATGAGCTTTCTCCTAGTTTTGTGGTTATGCCGGAAAATTCGTATTCATACTTATTATCATATGTTTTGCTTTCGTTCTACTTCTGTTACGTTTCTCACATTATGTCTATCAGAGATAAATGTCTATCACTCAAAATTTCAAATACAAGCAAATTAAAAAAAAACTTCATTCGCATAAATAAATATGTACACGCATCTCACACAACACAACACGTATATCAACAAAAAAATACATCGCATCCTCACAAGATCTACGAATTCCAATTCAAGTATAAACATACAAACTGAATCTGAAACGCTGGAAAATACAAAAACTCTACTGCTCCCACAAACAAGAAGCGTATGAACATTCATAATCAGCATACAACTGGAGCAATGTCCAATGATGGTCAGCTCATAACCCCCCCCGTCAGAACCCCCTGCCCTGTGCCTGCTGCCCTTGCTGCCACTGCATGCCTCCTCCCATCTGACCCTGCTGCATCATGTACTGCTGCTGCTGCTGTTGCTGGGGATGCTGCATAGGCATGCCCGGCTGACCGGGGCCCATCAGCATACCGTCTAAAACAATTATTCATTCCGCTCTCCGTTCCAAGTTCCAAGAAACACCACACACAACCGTTCAACACGCATATCTAATATCAAGGTGGTGCAAATACCCTATTCCAATGAATATACGTTTCAAGAAATCCCTGATAGGCTCGTTAATAGACTCCATAATAGACTTCTCACACTCTACATGACACACTCTACACTCCACATGACTACATGAGCGCAAACTATTATCCCCTGTCTACATTCTTATGAAGCTATCTCAAGATAAATACGTTTCAGGAAATCCGTAAAAACCAACAACCCACCCTGCTGCATGCCGATCGGCCCTGCCATGAACTGTGCCGGCTGTCCCTGTCCTCCCCCCATCATCTGTCCCCCTCCTGCCGGTCCTCCTCCTCCCGACCCTCCAGGCACACCCGCTCCCCCGCCGCCACGCATCATCATCTGAGGGTTCATGCCCGGCTGCATCATGCCTGAAGCGGTATTGAGAAAAAATGACATAACCATGATCATACGTTTCAACAACTACTGAGAGCTGTCGTGATTTCAAAAGCCACAATTTGCAATCGACTGATGGATGTGTCATATTCCCCAATTCTACAGAAACATGCAACGAAACTATATACAGTCGTCGCCTGGAAGACAGTTTTTTCGGCCACGCCCCTTTTCGCCGGCGAGCGAAACTCAGATTCGGTCGAGAGAGTGCAGAGCGATAGATGAAAAAAACAATAAAAAAGACGCGCTTCTGACCCATAAAATTATATGCGGGTTTATGCCCTGCTTAGTGTTTGGACCAATTTATCGACCAGATTTCTGGTCGAATGACCGGCCAAAATAAAACCAATGACCGGTTATTTTCTGGTTGGCCAGAGAAATGACCGGCCAAAATAAACCGGTTTTGAGAAATCTGGCCAAACCAGAACCAGAACCAGAAATTTCTGGTTTTCAAAAAACCAGAAATTTCTGGTTTTGTAGTTTGTACCTCTGGTTCTTTGGACCGGTCAATATCATTTCTCGATTCTCGAATGAGATGAGGTATGATGAGGACATTTCATGGCTAAATGACAATGAGACGTCACATTTCTCGAACGACCGCCAAACCAAAACCAGTACTGGCCAAATGAAAACCAGAACCAGAAATTTCTGGTTTTTTCGACCGAAAACCAGAAATATCTGGTCCGGTCAATGACCTGGCCAATTTTTTCTGGTTTTAAATGACGCTGGTTTTGAAAAGGGCGCCAAATTTCTGGTTAACCAGAAATAAACCGGTAATTTGGTCCAAACACTAGCCCTGCTGCATCATGCCTGAAACAACGAATTGTTATTGAAAAATAACAGAACCATGATCAGATCATGCGTTTCAACAACCACTCAAAATGCTCGTAATTTAGAGAATTACAATTAGTGAGTTGCATTGTGTCGAATACCTTAATTCCACAGCAATCAAGATCAATTACGTTTCGGAGAGTAATCAACACGACGACATTTCGGTTACAAACAATAATGCACATAGCTGTCACAGGGCAATTGCCGAAATATCCTGAATCCTCGACCCCACCCACCGGGATGCTGTTGTTGTTGCGGGTGCTGACCAAACTGCTGCTGCTGATGTTGCTGTTGCTGAAAGATTTGATTCAGTTCACTGACACAATTTCAAGAAAATCTGGAAAAATACGTTTCAATACACACATAACACATGCCTAGCAAATGCAATACCTACGACGATTTCGTTCGACAACCACCCCTACCCACCGCATACATGCCGGCCGTCATCTGTTGCTGCGGCTGTGCGCCGTACTGCGGCGGCTGACCCTGTCCGCCTTGTGGGCCGGGTCCGCCCATCATCGCGCCGCCCGACCGACCCCCACCGCCACCACCGCCCATCTCCACTGAAACCGAAACGTTGCGAAAGCGTCGAAACTCGAAACATCATTCAGCCCCTCGACCCTCGACATAAGCGCCTCGGTAACTGTATGTATCATCTACTCCTCTCTCTTCTCACTCTGTTGCTGCTGCATCATGAGCTGGGGCATCATCTGCTGCTGTTGCTGTTGGCCAAAATCGCCTGAAACATCAATCAATCGATAATCAATCAATAAATGACAGATACTAACCCTGTTGTGGCTGCTGGTACATGCCCTGCGGACCGCCTGGCATCTAAAAAACCTTTCCTCCTCCCCTCCTTCCTTGCTTCTCTTTCTCATCTCTCCTCCCTCCCCCTCTCCTCTCTCCCCCTCCCTCTCTCTCTCTCACTCCCTCCCCCTCTCCTCTCTCCCCCTCCCTCTCTCTCTCTCTCACTCCCTCCCCCTCTCCTCCTCTCTCTCCTCTCTCTCCTCTCTCTCTCTCTCTCCCCTCTCTCTCTCACTCCCTCCCCCTCTCCTCTCTCCCCCTCTCTCTCCTCTCTCTCCTCTCTCTCACTCTCACTCCCTCCCCCTCTCCTCTCTCCCCTCTCTCCTCTCTCTCTCTCTTCTCTCTCTCGCTCTCTCTCACTCCCTCCCCCTCTCTCTCCACCCACCCCTTGTTGCATCTGCTGCATGCGCATCTTCTTTGCTGCCGGCTCGTCCACGTGCATCGGTTGGGCTTGCTGAAAAGTCTACAGTAACCTCATTACCGTACCCCCACCTACAGTATCCCTAAGCAACTTACAGTACGACTTTACTAATCACTACACCCCCTACAGTATCCCTACCCAATCTACAGTACCTGTTGCTGAACCGCCTGCTGTTGCTGATGTTGTTGTTGCTGCTGCTGCTGCTGATGGGGCGGCATCATTTGCTGGTTCTGCTGCTGGAACATTGCCAATCACACAAAATGATTGATCTATCCAATGACCCAATAACGACCCATTAGCCAAGCGCACTCACCACTCGCTGGCTCACCTTCTTGTCGTCTTCGCTGTCCGCGAGGAACTCCCTCTTGGGGTAGGGGATCTCGCAGCGGTGGAACACGTCGTCGGTCGGCTTCGGGTCCTCCTGCAATTGTAGTTGTGCATGTGAAACCGATAATCAATCAATAAATGTCGTTCAAAGAAATGCCGATCGGCTTGAAAAGAATATGTTTCACCGATTCACGATATCATAACACGCCTCACAACAATAATGTCATGATGTTTTTCGCAAAAAAGAAAACAATAAATGCAACAAAAAACATTTAGAATTGACGAGAATGCTTCGATTTCCATCTATTCATAACAAGAAACAAGAAGTCACAATCCCAAATGAGTCACTTCGTATTACACTTTTTTTAATAAAAGAAAGCTGCACACCTTGAAGTAGGCGTCTTCCATGGCGTCCTTGGCAGATATGCGGCGAAGAGGGTCCATCGTCAGAAGACGCTGCAATGGACAGACAACATTATCGATTACCAATCAAGCAACAATCAATCGATACCTGCAGCAGCCTGAACGCGCTGCCCTCCGAGTCGATCTTGTGCTTGTCCATATAGCGCTGCAGCGAACAGTTCTGGAACCTGCAAGAAACTTCTCCTTTCTAGTTCCTGTGTGAATTTTGTATTAAACAATCTGGAACTTGGTGAATACAGAAACGCATTTCCAGGCTAGGTGAGTCCCGAGTCCCGAACATTTATCTCTATAGGTATTGTTCGAAAAACTACGTTTCCGGAATAATGTATCAAACTCGAGATCATCCCAGCAATAATTTTCAGACGCTATACGCTATTTTGAGACGCTATACGCTATACTATATAATATGCTCACTGTTGCTTCTTGAAGTCGTGTTGGAACTTGGGATACTCGGGCATCTTCCGCAGATCGGGCCAGTCAGATTCGACCGGGTAGCCCATCACTCAAAACACAGCAATCAATAGAGGCGAAAAGGCGTAGAAAATGGAATAAAACATACAACACATTGGATAATTATGTCTACAATATGCGCTTCACGCACAAAACATATGAGGCAATATAAGAATTCATCAATAGTAATAAGTAACAAGTACAAAAATCACAAGAGTTCAAGCGTTTGGATAGCTTACCAACGACTAGAGCACAATATAAATAAACAAAAAAGTGAAAATTACAAAGAGTACCGAAAATGATTAAAAGAGGATATACGGTATAGGTATACAGTAACCCACCAGTGAATATCCGATTGAGCTGGTCGTGGTGGTAGGGGCTGCTCGCCTGGAACGGGAAACCTCACACTTCTCTCTCTCTCTCCCTCTATATCTCTCTCTGGTGATGAAACACGGTGTATTGAACAACATAAACACCAAAAAGAATTACTGTACTGATGAAACATACATTCTCTCCACTCTCTCTCTCTCTCTCTCCACCCACCTTGATGTCCTCCTCCCGGCAGAAGAACACTGGTTCAGCTGTGAGCAACTCGGCAAAGATACACCCGATCGCCCACACGTCGATCGCCTGAAATGTAGTTTGTAGATTAGATACACCGGTAATGGGTAAATATTTTGTTAGTTCCATTGAAAATATGTTCACAAACATGCGTAATAGACTACTGCGGGTCTTACATGCAATTGAGTTCTGTCAAACATTAGTATCGTCGGTACAAAATAACAAAACTGAAAACCGCACCTTGGTGTAGTGCTTGGCGCCTAGTAGTAGCTCGGGCGCGCGGTACCTGGAATGATGTAAGTGTAAACAAACACGTAAACATGTAAACACTCACCAGAAGGTGACTACGACAGGGTCGAGTTCAGCGAGTGGCTTGAGTGGATTGTAGAACACGCGGGCAAAGCCCATGTCCGCGATCTTCACTCTGACAATGTGTTTTTTTTTTAAATTTACATTTCCTGGATCTTTATTATGAATAAATATATATTTTGCCTGGTTCTACACTCCGACTTTTTTTTCAAATATATATATATATATATATATATATATATATATATATATATATATATATATATATATTGTATTCAGTGGTAAGGAGCATTATTCAATGAACATACGGGGCAACAGTAAAGTGGAAACATATTGTACATGTTTTGTGTATTTTCTTAAATAACAAATCAAACGAGCCACCTTCCCCTCTGCACGCCCGGCCCCTCTCCCATCACGAGAATGTTGGCGGGCTTGAGGTCCCTGAAAGCAATCGATAATCAATCAATCGATCAATACTCACCTGTGCAGTATCCAGTTGGTGTGCAGGTAGTGCATTCCGTCCAGAATCTGGTACAGCACGCTCTTCACCATGCCCTTAGGGACCATCACCGGCTGCTTCTTCGCCTGCAACATTTAAGTTTGCTAATACAATATTTTAGATAGATAATACAATATATTTGAGTATTATCTTATTTAATACGTTATTTATACTAATTTCCGAGTAATGGTGTTGGCCAAACTCATTCAGACAGCAGAACCCACCTTGGCGCCTCGGTGGAACTTGATGATGTGCCACAGGTCGTGTTCCGCAAAGTCCAGCAACATCCATACCTGGAAATGAATAATCAATACATATAAATCAATAATGATATTACAATTTAATACTATAAAAAGGAAATCCCGCCCACCTTCTTCTCGTTGGTGAGAAACACGCGCTGCAGCTTGATCAGGTTGGGATGTCTGCAAGTCATAGTGGAACAACAAACTATGAAACAATAAAAACAAAATGGTAAACAAAACAAGACAGCCATTCACTTCAACTCCCTGAGCAGGGCGATCTCGCGGCACGCACTCATGGAGAAACCCTGGCCCTCGATCAGCTTCAGAGCGTACTGCTTCGCCGGGTACTGCAACGAGTATGTTGACGATACAATCCCATTGTGAAAAGAGAAAAGAACAAGTGTAACTTACCTTGCTCGACATCTGCTTGGGCGTCGCCTTGTAGACATGCCCGTACGTGCCGCGACCGATCTCAACACGTACACTTACAACTTGTAAGAACTAATGTATTCCGGATGAGCCCACCTTGGATCCCTCGAAATAGAATATGTCTTCGACGCGTTCCCGCGTGCGCGACAGCTCCTCTTTGAAGGCGTAGTCTATCATCAGTGGAGTGTGGCCGACTCCCTGTAAAAAATAACTTATTTATGTATATGATATCATCGGATAAAACACATTTATAAACACGCAAACATTGATCAGTGCGAAAAATAAACAAAAAACGCGCGAAAATAATAGTTGTGCAGCGTCGTGCAATGGTATGGTGTAGATTGATATCCCACTATTCTGCACTAACATCTTTCGTGTTTACGGACTAGTTCTAGTGGGCTGGGCATAAACATTGTAAATCCTACGCAAATCACGATGATTCTGCTTGAAAAAAGACGTTTGGAGCATAATTTGATCTGATGAGGCCTGCTGGTTATGCTAGTGGGCAGAGCCTAAACTACAGCAGATCAAATAATTCTCCTCCTATCCTATCGTAATACAATGAGTGGCAGTATATCAAATTATTCTCCTCATACTGTATGACTGTATCACACTGTGCTCTCTCTCTCTCTCTCTCTCTCTCTCTCTCTCATCCTCTTCCTCTGTCTTCATCTCCTTTTTCTCTCTTCCTCATTCTCTGAATTCAACGGTGGACGTCTGGAGAAATGCCATCTCCCGTGTCTGTCATTTCTTCGCCATGGCTTCTCTCGTGTGGCGGTGGGTGTTTCTTGTCTGCTATTACGTTGTTGACATCAAATGATTTCTCGATCAACTTGATTTCTCGAAAGATATGCCTAGTGTTGATGCACATCCTGCGCCAGAGCGATAGTTTTCGATCTACCTCGCTTGCAGCTCGAAATACGGTGCCATAACCGTGTGTCTCTCTTGTTTGGCGCGCTATTGCCGAGAACTGACTCTCCGTCTTTCTTTGATCGACCCTCATCGCGTGTAACTGATTGCGAGCATAGAACTATATACATTCTGAGGCAAATAATATTTTTCGCAACAGTAATCACAACTGTTCTTCGTAAGATCTCAAAACCTGAAGTGTATTACATCAAATTGAAATTGATCGGTATCTAATCGATACTCGTGTTCAGGCTGTTGCTATTGCTGCTGATGTCTTCAGTGATTCGAGGACAAGAAACAAAGGAGGAGTTCTTGAAGAGACTCGCCAAGCAAAGTAAGCAAAACAATTTCAGTTCAAATCACAACGATGCTATTCGTGAAAAAAAACAAAATCAAATTGGTTGAACTATTGCTGTTGCAGAGTGTTCTGCGAAGCCTCTGGACGCAGTTGTTGTGCTTCCGATGTCGGATCGGGGATGGGCGGAAGGAACGGTCGCATCGGCAGCCAATACACATGCCACTACTACTACTGGACAACCCAACGAGAAGACCGTGCGGGGAATGGTCAAGGTGTGTGGGTGGGACAGATGTTACATGATAGATTTACAAAAGCGTTCCATTTTTGTGATGGTCATGCCTTTTCTTAAATCCATGAATCCCATGAGTGGTTGCAACTATATAATGTTTATGTTCAGTACTTGTTGGGAGCGCGAAACAGTTCTTCGTCTTACGTCGGCAAGTTCATGAAAGAAATGGAAAAGGACGTTCCGGTTGGATATTGTGTTCTTTTATATAACTCATTTCCACACTGTTTCAGTCTTCCTCTGTAACTGCCCCAATATTGTTCGGACTACTGAGTATTATATCTACTGTTGCAGTCATTTGTATCTACAGATGGAAGAGAAAACCTGTAGTGGAGGTAGAATTTAGAAAGACAAAGTGAAAGGACTTTTGGTATTTAGATATTTACGACTTCTTTATCATATCCACCTAATAGTACGACTGGAAGTATTGAAGTATCCATTCCATCTCTTCCCAAGGATATCACTCGAAATATAAAATTGTTCAAGGTGATCTCAGCAAGCAATATAATAATGATACCTTTCCCATAGATTCTGATAGCTGGAATCACAGCGTTCACGTGTCTTCTTTTTCTTCTTTCGGTTATCTTCACTATCACATTCTTCCATGTTCACAACACACTATCCAACGAGTTTGGAAACAATATGGAAAGCGAGTACAAAAGTAAGACATTTGTAATCGTAAAATTTCACATTTTTGATTTAATAAGACTTGTACAACGAAGTTCTGGATCTTTCATGTTCGGTTCGAAAAGTGTTCGAAGGCAAAAACAACACATTCCTATTCGCCAAGAAAGTATTCAACGAACAGGTAATTGTTATGAAGCTGCTCATTCTTAGAATCTATTCTTAGAGTGATGCGATTGTTAAGAGACTGTCTTCCGATACATACAACGAAGGATTTGCGGTGAAAAAACTTTAATTTTTGGAAAATCGTAGATAATTTAGAACAAATTATCTACACATCTCAGTAACATTCCAGAAGTGTCTCAAACAGACTTATTGAATCTAATTAAATCAGCTAATGTATGTTTATCAGAATAATTAAAATTTCTTGCACCTAACAAGTTACCATTCCTTTCTTGTTATAAAAAAAACCATAATTCAGAATTCGGCTTACCAATACAACCAGACTCCAGTAAAACCTGTCATCCAAGAACTATCATTCATATTTAACACTTTGAAGAAGATTAAAAACGCTCAAAAGGATAAGGTAATTTACATATTTTTTTCTTGTGTTATGACTGTTCTTGATAACAGAAACAAGACTTCAATATCCACCATATATTGAGACGAGACTTTGATTCATGGAAAAGAATGGTTGCAAGCGTGAAATTTCCATTATCGCCAACAACATTTTCGAAAAAGGTGTGGGATTAATATGTTACACTCAGTTTTGAAATATTTTGCTAACTGTTTTGTTTAAGATACACAATGAATTGTATGCGGTCGAAAGAGAGTTCATGACAGCTAGAGTTAGGTCTAAAAAGGTACATAAATATAAGTGATCAAGGAATTCATTCATCTATTCAGTTTGTCATGGCCTATTCTTTTGCACACGACGCGTCTCTCGGATGTTTGTTTTCCATTTTGATCACCTCATTACTATCAATTCTACTTTTTGCTGTTCCAAGTAAGATTATCTTTCAAAAGTACTTCCAAGTAAAAGTAGTTGGTTTGTACTGTTGTCTCAGTTGAGCAAAAGGACTGACATGTTTTCAATGGAGACATGTACCAACAGGCTCTCTCTCTCTCTCATACCAGTGCAAAGCGGCCATATTATAATGAACGCGTTTACAAAGTTATGCAGTTATTATCTAAAAACACAACTTCTGTTGTAACATAACACGTCGAATAATGCTGAGAGCCTGTTTGCACATGTCTCCATTGAAAACATGTCAGTCCTTTTGCTCAACTGAGACAACAGTACAAACCAACTACTTTTACTTGGAAGTACTTTTGAAAGATAATATCTGTCCTTTTCTTAAGTTTTGTTTCACAAAATTACATTTTCATACACGTTCGCGATTCGCTGCGAGGATACCGACGCGCACCCGCTATTCGCCTATCTCTCTCTCTCTCTCACTCACACACAGAGGGGGCGGGGCGAAAGCGATTGTCCGACGCCCGCCCGCCCGAGCGCCCGCCCGCCCGAGCGACCGACACCAATCTCAATCCGCACTCGAATGCGGACTCTCCGTATCTCGCTTCAAATTCAATCAAACTTAATACAACTTTCTAAAACTCTATCGAATAGAGATGTGAATGCAATGTAACAGTGGAAACCACTTCAAAATGAGGAAAAGTGCTTCATCCGGGAAAAGTCGTTTTTGAGAATTCTAGCGCGCGGGGACATCCAGTACAAACGAGAGGGCGCTGGCGCGCCCTCTCTAATATATAAACATAAGTATTAGAGTTCCAAAACATTTCAGTGAAATGGGTGAAATACATGGTTATATCCATAGCTTTTTTCAACTTGCTGAATATTCCGGCTTTCTTTGTTCCGTGAGTATTTTTCAATAACCAATAGAATGATCACTTTTTAGATTCGTTCTCAACTATGCAAACTTACGTCATACTGGTTGTCTATATTTCCAACAAAAGAGCAACATCATCGGAAACTACAGCCGATTCGATAACAATTTCTTTGAACGAATCTTGATGTAAGTGGATGTGAATCTTGCATACCGAATCAGTTTTCAGACATTTTCCTTCGTGTGAAAAAACGAAAGTAATGTTTGAGCAATACATCGATCTTGTAATAAAAAATGGTGAGATACAGTGAACTCAATAACTGCATTTTTTGTTACAGAAATAAGTTCGAAAATAGTATCTGCTAACAAACGCATCGAAGCGCTTAGTAAGAACTATTCGGAGAGCGCTTTTCTAGCTATGGAGGTTTTCGACTAAATAAAATCTGATGTTTTAAAATATGTACATTTTTAGAAATTACATCAGTTTTTCGTGAAAAGTGATTCCATCGTCATACAACCAACTATTCAATGCAATTTCGGAGAAAACATCGTTTGTTTTGACTCTGACCAAAACAGTCATAAAACGCTGAGAAAGCTACTATCACCGTTTGAAGAATACCGGGTGCGTAAAAAATATAAAAAAAACTCTTCAAAGTTTTTCAGGATCAATGGACTTGCTCTACTAATACTGGAAATTGTCACAAAATGAACATGACAGCCTTCGACGATGTGTTGACAATGCTGAAAGCGTCGGTCAGCAACACGGCAGCCCGAAGTCTTCTGAAAAAGGTGGAGATAATGTTGGATCCAAGAAAGATGAAGGTATAAACACTACGAAAATTTAGAAAAAGAAAATTGATAAAGTACTAAAAATTTCAGAGTGCATTGATTTCGACCATGTCCAAAAAATGTGATCTCCGGCTGATTTACAACAACATTGTTAGGCGTACTTGCGATCAAATCAAGCCCTACTATCTAGTAATAGATCTGCTTTGTAAGTAATCATAAAACTAAAACACTATTCCTTTGTTTTAGGCATGTACGCAATATGTTTCTGGATGTTGGGATTACTTCATGTTTTCATAGGATGTCTGCGAATTCTGGAACCAAAAGAAAAGAAAACTCAGAGTCAACCGGTAACCTTCATAAAATATAGTATTGAGTGAGTAAATTCAATAATTCCAGAGAGTTTTGCACAAATATAATCATATTCTGTATGGAAACAGTGTTGGAATATCACTGGTTCGTTATTTGTGCATTGATTTTTTTTTTAGCTTTTTAGGATTGCTGCGCAAATGAACCGAGAAACGTCTTTGAAGAATTCGAATCGTCTCAAAACAAGGAGAAATCCGAGATGTCTAACCAGAAATCTGCAATTTCTGAATCGCACAATAGCGAAACGAAAACGAAAGTGGATCTGGGATGGAATGGAGAAGATAACACATTCAATGGCAACTGGGTTATTCCTTCAAACAAGTCTCAAAGGTATTTTGTTGTGAAGATTTGTTATTTTTTATTGTACTAATTCAGATACATTGTATGTGGTGCTCCGACTGTTGAAACTGCTATGTCATTCTGGCATGTGGTCTTCCGATACCATTGCAAAGCCATTGTCATGCTATGCGACTTTGTTGAAATGGAAAGTGGAAACAAAGTGGAGAAATGCTTTGAATACTGGAATACGACGAAAACCATGATATTTCAAAACAAATACGGAAAGTACACGGTTTGTGTTAGTCACTAATGTTATCCAAGCACATTCTTTTAGGTAAAATGTGTTTCATCAAAGGCTTCTATCATCGGCAACGTGAAACAGTTCACTTTTTCGATCTACAAGTGAGTTATCACAAAACCACGAATGTATTAGATATCATTCCAGTGGTTTCGCAACCCGTGAAGTGGAATTGATACAGTATACTGGATGGATGGATCGGCTGGCCCCTGAGAATCCAATGGAATTGGCACAAGTGCTGAAGATGTTATACG
This sequence comes from Rhabditoides inermis, assembly GCA_963966185.1. Lineage (NCBI taxonomy): Eukaryota > Metazoa > Nematoda > Chromadorea > Rhabditida > Rhabditidae > Rhabditoides > Rhabditoides inermis. The sequence goes on from CAWZYM010000172.1 coordinate 1,285,742, forward strand.
AAGAGATCGGCAAGCCGACTCAGCCAGTAGTTGTGCACTGCGCCGATGGAATCGGGAGGAGCGCCGCATTTGTCGGTAAGAGAGCACTTGTCACTGATGGACCACTGTGGTTTAAGGAACCGATCTTTTCATTGATATCGTCAGCAACAACCCAAATCCCGAACATGTTGACCTTATCAAGGTGCTCATCTACTAATTTTGTAGTATGATATATACTGGCTACATTTCAGTCTATGCGTCTTTTTCGTCCCAACAGCTACACCAACAAGTGGCAGTTCTACTTCACTTTCATCTGCTTCTTCCAGTTTGCCTACCTGGTAGTTTTGGTTTACAAACCATACAAATGAGATTGTTCAGAATTTCACCTACACTTCTTCGTCCAAGGTATACTTCTACCTCACTGAACGCAAGAAATCCTTCCTCGAGAAAATGAAAGATGCGACGGCAGCTGAGGACAAATCGGCCATTCGGAAAAGACATGAGGAAGTTGTTACCAGTATGAAGAAGTTCACAAAGCAGAAGAAACTCAATGACAAAGAAACTGTATCTGATAAGCCGAAAGGCGAGCGAGTAAGTTATATTTGAATGATAAATACTGGTATTTAGAGTCTAACTGGGACGACTCTGGCGGGATGTAAGAATGACTATCTATGTGGGAAACTGTTGGGTGCTGGAACCTATGGAGAGGTGTACGAAGTGACTTGTAATGACAAAGGAAATATGAAGACATACGCAGCCAAAACGGAAAAGAGTGGAGTACCAGCAGCCTCCCTCAACGTAAAATTATTTTTTGTTCTCTATCAACAATAGTTTTTTTTCAGAAAGAAATCTTCATTCTTGGTGACATTTGTGCGAATCCTCGTGAAAATCGGACTCAGATCATTGAATTCGTCGACAAAGGTGAAATTTACTTTGAAAATCAAGCGAAACAAAATTTCAGGACACACTTCGAATTTCACATTCATGGTCATGTCTCTTGTGGGATCCTCTCTTACCACTATACAAAAGAAAGCAGAACAGCTGAAGTAAGGAGTGATATTTTCCTAGTTGATAAGCATTTGATACAGCGAGTTTTCTGCGATGTACCTCACCATCCAAACCTTCAATGCTATTCATCAATTGCACCGATGTGGATTCATTCACAGGTTAATCTCCGATGATTCTTTTTCACACATGTTCAGGGATATCAAACCTGGCAACTTCGCTATTGGAGGACCGGAGCAGAGGACTGTGGTGTTCCTTCTCGACTTTGGAATGGCTAGGAAGCACTTGAAGATGACTCCCGAACAAAGAGAGAAACCGCGCGAGGGAGGTCTCATTGGTACTCTTCGGTCAGTAAACCCTTTTTTGTCTCACTATACATTGTCTGTTCTCAGGTATGCTTCTCGCGCCGCCCACGAAAGAAAGACGCAGATGGCTTATGACGACATCGAATCGTGGTTATATCTTGCTGTAGAGGTACATTGTTGGCAATCTCTATCTACTAATCATTTCAATCTACTCAAGATGTTTACAACTCTGGAGTGGAAGGGAAATCTGGACAGGAAGAAAGTACTCAACGACAAAACATACATGATGGAAGGAAAGTGTGAGTATGTTCGTAGCAAATGTATAGTCTGTATGTTATATACCAGCAAAAGTAATATCAATCTTCACGTCATTTCAGGTTGGAGTAGGATGGCTCGCGAGGGAGTACCGGAGGCTTTCCGAGAGATCATCCGAGTGATTTCTGGAATGAAACCGGAAGACGAGCCTGATTACAAGGCAATCATGCACATTCTCATGGCTGCCGACAGCTCTCACGGGGTACGCACAGATTCCCCCCTCTCCCCCCCCCCCTCTCTCTCTCAGCAATTTTCATTTAGCGTGAGCTCGAATGGATCATCTGGAAAGGTCTGCACACTGTGGATCAATATGAGGTGACCGAGCTATGATGTTAATTACAATTGTTCATAGTTTCATCCCACTCTCTTTTCAGGCTCATCCTTCCCGCACAATTTCGAGGGACAACAAGGCTTTGATGCGAGGCTTCGAAACTGCAAGAATCACCAGTCGCAAATAATCTATTGTTGTTCTGACATCTTACATGCCTGCTTATATTTACAAATTAACTTGACGCTTAGATTGTTAGATTAAAATCAATGAATTCGCTACTACCATGGTAATTGTTCAGTTCGTGGTCATTGTAAAAAGTCTCACTTAAATATCTTAAGTTTCACATTTGTTCGGTTAAAATGAATAACAATTTACTTGTTTCGATAAATGTTTTTTGTACATGCCTCTTCGCGCATGTCTCAATTGATGCATTCTGTCATTTGGTCCAACATAAACAGTCTGTACAAACCTCGTTCTTTTTTCTTGCAACTCGATTAGATGTTATATTCAGTTTAGTTTGAACTCAGCTCAACATTTCTCGTCAAAACCATTATGTTGCCAAATAGTTTTACAATACCCTAACTGTTGGACAATTGTTTTAGCTGGTTGAATTCGGGGGTCCTCCTAGTCGAGAACAAGATGGGGTTCTTGGATTACGACAACGTCAGCAGAGGGAGTTGGGTTGGGTGACGTCGGACGTCTTGAGGTCCGCTCTTGAGTCCGTAGATGATGCTATGCGTTTAATTGAACACCTAGGTCCCTGATATTTCGAACCGAGCGTAAGGACGTAAGTTTGTTAACAATTGGAGACGGGTGTAATTGAAGAAATTCTTCTGTGTGCGGGAAAGGCGAATAACGGGCGCGTGTCGGTAATATTGCCTTAGGAAAAAACGTCAGCAGTTGGGTTGGGTGACGTCGGACGTCTTGAGGTCCGTTCTTGAGTCCGTAGATGATGCCTGCGATCCTGCGACTTGGACATTCTTTTACAGCAATTGTCTCCTGCAATTCAACTGTTCCCCCAGCAAGTGCACTCCTATACACATGCACAGTCTCCCGGCGGTAGACTTCCACATCTTCTCGCCTCCGTGTCTCATCACACCTAGTTCATCGTCTATCAAGTCCCATTGCCTCACACCACTATAGAGGAATTGCCAGTCACCCGGCGGCTCCTACGCCTAACCGTTAAGTGACTGGTGTCCGCTGACTCTAGAGCACAAGTGGTAGGTACCCTGGTGCCTCAGCTACGACAATTCCTATATCTGTACTGCTTGTCTGCCACCCAAGCTCTAACTGATCGGAATTGTCGTTCGCGTCTCGAGTTTGTCCTGTTTCATAACATCCCGTCAACAATTCCCATTACATCATAGCTCGGATTCCCATTAAATCCACTATCACTTCGTTTGTTCACCACACCCATGATCAACACACTAAACACCACGTCAGATATCATTCTATATAGGTACTCACAATTTCTAACAAGTTACCTTCCTCCTTAGTCATACATCACAATGTTGTAGTTCATAGAATCATTTTACTAACAATATACTCATCTCTTTTTCCTGGTTCTGAAAAAATAAATCTTCACATGAATAGCTCTCTTTCTTTCGACTGAATGCCAATTATTAAATGAGGCCCAAACAACGTAGTTCGGCCGATGACCAATTTGGTGGCCAGTGGGTAGCATCAATCATATCATAGTAGTAATCATAGTTTATCTCCTTGGGAATATATCAGCGGAACATTCGCATCTCTCTGATAGCAACACTAAAGCAACATTCTGGCAACTCTGGCAATACTCTCTATGATCCGAGAGATAGCCCGAGGGCAAGGGGCGGGCGCGGGGGCGAGGGGAGAGTGATGGCTGCCGCCACAGGATGATCAAAGGAAAAATTGTATGAGGAAAATGGCTGTTCTTTTTGAAACGTACGCCTCAGTATGGAGATGTTCCGGGGAAGCTCGAAATTATCTGAATATCTTCGATTTACGGTCCTTCGAAACTAAACGCGGTGAAAAGGCTGAACTTTCATCTCTTTTGATTTGCATGCGAGCGAAAATCGAGTGGACGTCTGGAGAAATGAAATCTCACGTCTCTGTCATTTCTTCGCGATGGCTTCTCTCGTGTGGCGGTGTGTTTTTCTTCTTTCTTAAAAAAATTACATTGTTGAAAGTACTTGCGTGATTTTATCGATCAGCTCTGTGTACCTAGTTTCGCTGTACTGAATGTGAGAGTCACAATTGTTCTTACTATGTGTACTCACTCAGTCGAGTACCCAAAATCATTGCTATTTGCTGTAAGATGACCTTTTTATGAAATGTTCGTCAATCAAAAAATATCCTTGATTTGGGTGCACTTTTTATGGGTTTCAGTCAAATACAAGCAAAATTAAAAGATCTCAAACCCTGTATTGTAATTTATCTATTGGGAATTGATCGATTTCTAATCGATATCTAATCGATAACTGATCGATATCTAATCGATGTTCGTGTTAAGGCTGTTGTTATTGCTGCTGATATCTTCAGTGATTCGAGGACAAGAAACGAAGGAGGAGTTCTTGAAGAGACTCGCCAAGCAGAGTAAGCAAAACATCTAAGCTTTTAGTTCAAATCACACCGGTACCATTTGTAAGTTGTACGGAATTCCATGGAGTATAGCGTAACATAGTCCTTTTTCTTTGACACAAAATTAACCTTCATATTGCAGAGTGTTCTGCGAGGTCTCTGGACGCAGTTGTTGTGCTTCCGATGTCGGATCGGGGATGGGCGGAAGGAACGGTCGCATCGGCAGCCAATACACATGCCACTACTACTACTGGACAACCCAGCGAGAAGACCGTGCGGGGAATGGTCAAGGTGTGTGGGTGGGACAAATGTTACATGATTGATTTGCAAATGTGTGCCTTTACTGAAATTTATACTGTGGATAGTGGGTGGTAAAGATTTCTTCTTCTTTTCCCGGCGGGGTGCGGTCGGGTCCTCATTTTGCCCCACCGCCGCCGAATGTTCGGTCATCGACAAGAATCCTTCCCGAGTAACCAGTGAGGCGGCGGGAAGTAACCTCATGTGGAAGCAGCTATGGCGCGAGGAGATACTAATTGGCACAGAAGCAAAGGAAACTTCGGAGCTCTTCACGTCAAGAATGGCACTCTAATGGTCCAGGAATGATTATCGATCGTATCGTCTTCCCACCACTAACCTCGTCAGCCTACCTGTCTTTCCCCGGCGTTAGCCTATTATGTATCTAGCATCACAGGCACTACTGTATGCTTCATATCATTATGCTTATGTTGTCATATTCAAATATAACGATTCCGGATAAACGATTGATTGATTGATTGATTGATTGATTGATAGTGGGTGGCAACTAATATGTATTTGTTCAGTTCTTGTTGGGAGCACGAAACAGTTCTTCGTCTTACGTCGGCAAGTTCATGAAAGAAATGGAAAAACACGTTCCGGTTGGATTATAACAGTTTATTTAACTAATTTCATTAATGTTTCAGTCTTCCTCCGTAACTGCTCCAATATTGTTCGGACTACTGAGTGTTCTCTCTACTATTGCAGTCATTTGTATCTACAGATGGAAGAGAAAACCTGTAGTGGAGGTAGAATTTAGAAAGACAAAGTGAAAGGACTTTTGGTATTTAGATATTTACGACTTCTTTATCATATCCACCTAATAGTACGACTGGAAGTATTGAAGTATTCATTCCATCTCTTCCCAAGGATATCACTCGAAATATAAAATTGTTCAAGGTGATCTCAGCAAGCAATATAATAATGACATCTTTCATATAGATTCTGATAGCTGGAATCACAGCGTTCACGTGTCTTCTTTTTCTTCTTTCGGTTATCTTCACAATCACATTCTTCCATGTTCACAAGGGCTAATATCAGAGCGATGCTGACTTGTGCCTGAGCGCATTTAGTTTTTGGGAGCATAGAAAAGTACAGTTCAGAAAAAAAGAAATATATCATTATTCTTTTCATAGACATTGATAGGTGAAGCGCGCGGCAGCTTACTATAGGACTTGCAAACCAGTTATTATTGTTATTATTATTATTACCCCGCTCCTAGACAACATACTTATCAGTGCAATCAATACATCAATCGACTAATCTTCTTTACGTTAATAATTCGTTTCAGTCGTCAAAATGTTATGAATTTGTGGATAAACAGTAGTATTGAACATAACCAAAAACTTGTATGAATTTCTATTCTTCTAATTTTCATGTTCTAGCGCGGAGGCGCGCGACAGCGCGCCGGAGCGCTAGTCACTCGAAATATAAAATTGTTCAAGGTGATCTCAGCAAGCAATATAATAATGATACCTTTCCCATAGATTCTGATAGCTGGAATCACAGCGTTCACGTGTCTTCTTTTTCTTCTTTCGGTTATCTTCACAATCACATTCTTCCATGTTCACAACACACTATCCAACGAGTTTGGAAACAATATGGAAAGCGAGTACAAAAGTAGGACGTTTTTGTAAAGAGAAATTTCACATTTTTTGAATTAATCAGACTTGTACAACGAAGTTCTGGATCTTTCCTGTTCTGCTCAAAAAGTGTTCGAAGGCAAAAACAACACATTCCTATTCGCCAAGAAAGTATTCAAAGAACAGGTAATTGTTTAAAAAAAAGGGAAAAAATGAAATAAAACTTGTAGAAAGACGCCATTATAAAGAAACTGTCTTCTGATACCTACCACAAAGACTCAGCGGTAATTAATGTGTTTATAGCTGGATTCATATTTACTGTTCAGAGCAAGTTATCCCAACATTTGAATATGATGCCGAGAATTGACCCTTTGATTTTCGCCAATATTGAATCTGCGAATGTAATGTGGACTGCAAGAAGAAATACTGTTCCACTGTTTACATCTAGGTGACGGCTGTTCAGAAAGGTCAAACAGTTGTGCGAAGTATCATCGAGGATCAGTATTCCATGTTCAAACAATTGGAGGCAATCAAGAAAGCTCATACAGAGAAGGTGACTTTGAAGTTATTGACGTTATTATATGTTCCTTTTAGAAAAACGATTATAACATCAAGAAAATTTTGACCAGAAATTTTAAGAAGGTAAAAACCGCTATACTAGCAGTGCAGTTTCCTTTGTCTAGAACAACGTTTTCAGAAAAGGTAGGTGTTCCATAATGTTTGAAGATTGAAGAGGAAAGCCTTATTTATTATGCTATTTCAGGTTCACAACGAATTATATGCCTTTTCGAAAGAATTTCAGACTGCTAGACATCGTTCTAAGCAGGTACTTTGACAAACTGATCTGCTAAACAGTTGATTATCTTTTGATTTTCAGTATGTGATGCACTATTCATTTGCATCGGACATTTCTCTAGGATGTCTGTTATTCATCCTGATAGTTTCATTGCTTTCCATTCTTTTTTATGCCGCTCCAAGTAAGTTTCAATACTAAAATTATTTATTTTTTTGTATCACTTTTTTCAGTGAAATGGGTTAGATACATGGTAATCTCCGTTGTTTTCTTCTGTTTGTTGAACATTCCAGCGTTTTCTATTCCGTAAGGGTTTCAACAATTCATAACATACGTTTTTTTACAGATTCATTCTCAACTATTCCAATCTACGGCATGTTGGATGTCTTTACTTTCAACACAAGATAAATGTCATTGGAAATTACAGCCGTTTTGATAACAACTTTTTTGAACGAAATTTGATGTTAGCTAGTTTACAATTTGAAAAATATTCAACAACAATTTTCAGTCATTTTCCGTCTTGCCCCAAATCTGAAGTGTTGTTTGAGAATTATATCAACTTGATAATCCAAAACGGTAAATTTTACATTTTCAATAGCTTTTTCTAAAAAGTCAGATCATTTAAGATATATTTACAAAGATGGTTCGAACTAACGGCATTATCGAAACGTATACCAAGAACTACTCTGAAAATCTGTTGAACACTTTTTCAGTATGTTTTTTTTCTTCTCTCGAATGTTATGTTTCATTTTCACATTGCCTAGAACATGAAAACATTTTTCAAAGAAAGCAACGCAAAATTATCGAAACCAATTGCTAAAAACTGTGTATTTGGCGAAAATCTGCAGTGTTTCGACAACGATTTAGACAGTCATGAAACTTTGAAGAGGCTTCTCACAGGGTTTCAAGAATTTCAGGTGATACAGAGTCATATCTCATATAATAAATAAGAAAGGAAAACTGACAGCATAGTTTAGCGGAGATGGATTTGTTCGTTTCGAGTTGATAACTGCATTAAAATGGAAATGACAGCATTTGACGACATCATAAACAAGCTGAAACACTCTGTACAAGAAACGGGAACTCAGCACCTTTTGAAAAAGGTGGAGAGTATATTGGAACCAAAAAAGATGAAGGTACTCTTATTACCACCATTATTTGAAACGGTTATTTTTAATTCAGAGTGCATTAATTTCGACCATGTCCAAAAAGTGTGATCTCCGGCTGATTTACAACAACATTGTTAGGCGTACATGCGATCAAATCAAGCCCTACTATCTAGTAATAGATCTGCTTTGTAAGTAATCATAAAACTAAACCACTAATCATAAGGTTTAGGCATGTACGCAATATGTTTCTGGATGTTGGGATTGCTTCATGTTTTCACAGGATGTCTGCGAATTCTGGAACCAAAAGAAGGGAAGAATACTCAGGGTCAACCGGTAATCTTCATAAAATATAGTACTGAATGAGTAAATTCAATAATTCCAGAGAGTTTTGCACAAAGATAATCATATTCTGTATGGAAACAGTGTTGGAATATCACTGGTTCGTTATTTGTGCATTGATTTTTTTAAGCTTTTTAGGATTGCTGCGCAATTGAACCGAGAAACGTCTTTGAAGAATTCGAATCGTCTCAAAACAAAGAGAAATCCGAGATGTCTAACCAGAAATCTGCACTTTCTGAATCGCACAATAGCGAAACGAAAACGAAAGTGGATCTGGGATGGAATGGAGAAGATAACACATTCAATGGCAACTGGGTTATTCCTTCAAACAAGTCTCAAAGGTATTTTGTTTTGAAGATTTGTTATTGTTTATTGTACTCATTTAGATACATTGTATGTGGTGCTCCGACTGTTGAAACTGCTATGTCGTTTTGGCATGTGGTCTTCCGATACCATTGCAAAGCTATTGTCATGCTATGCGACTTTGTTGAAATGGAAAGTGGAAACAAAGTGGAGAAATGCTTTGAATACTGGAATACGACAAAAACCATGATCTTTCAAAACAAATACGGAAAGTACACGGTTTGTGTTAGTCACTAATGTTATCCAAGCACATAATTTCAGGTAAAATGTGTTTCATCGAAGGCTTCTATCATCGGCAACGTGAAACAGTTCGCTTTTTCGATCTACAAGTGAGTTCTCACAAAACCACGAATGTATGAGATATCATTCCAGTGGTTTCGCAACCCGTGAAGTGGAATTGATACAGTATACTGGATGGATGGATCGGCTGGCCCCTGAGAATCCAATGGAATTGGCACAAGTGCTGAAGATGTTATACGAAGACATTGGCAAGCCGACTCAGCCAGTAGTTGTCCACTGCGCCGATGGAATCGGAAGGAGCGCCGCATTCGTCGGTAAGATAGCACTTGTGGCTGGTGGACAACTGTGATTGAAGGAACGGATCTTCTCATTGATATCGTCAGCAACAACCCAAATCCCGAGCATGTTGACCTTATCAAGGTGCTCATCTACTAATTTTGTAGTATGATATATACTGGCTACATTTCAGTCTATGCGTCTTTTTCGTCCCAACAGCTACACCAACAAGTGGCAGTTCTACTTCACTTTCATCTGCTTCTTCCAGTTTGCCTACCTGGTAGTTTTGGTTTACAAACCATACAAATGAGATTGTTCAGAATTTCACCTACACTTCTTCGTCCAAGGTATACTTCTACCTCACTGAACGCAAGAATTCTTTCCTCGAGAAAATGAAAAATGCGACGGCAGCTGAGGACAAATCGGCAATTTGGAAAAGACATGAGGACGTTGTTACCAGTATGAAGAAGTTCGCAAAGCAGAAGAAACACAATGACAAAGAAACTGTATCTGAAAAGCCGAAACGCGAGCGAGTAAGTTATATTTGAATGATAAATACTGGTATTTAGAGTCTAACTGGGACGACTCTGGCGGGATGTAAGAATGACTATCTATGTGGGAAACTGTTGGGTGCTGGAACCTATGGAGAGGTGTACGAAGTGACTTGTAATGACAAAGGAAATATGAAGACATACGCAGCCAAAACGGAAAAGAGTGGAGTACCAGCAGCCTCCCTCAACGTAAAATTATTTTTTGTTCTCTATCAACAATAGTTTTTTTCAGAAAGAAATCTTCATTCTTGGTGACATTTGTGCGAATCCTCGTGAAAATCGGACTCAGATCATTGAATTCGTCGACAAAGGTGAAATTTACTTTGAAAACCAAGCGAAACAAAATTTCAGGACACACTTCGAATTTCACATTCATGGTCATGTCTCTTGTGGGATCCTCTCTTACCACTATACAAAAGAAAGCAGAACAGCTGAAGTAAGGAGTGATATTTTCCTAGTTGATAAGCATTTGATACAGCGAGTTTTCTGCGATGTACCTCACCATCCAAACCTTCAATGCTATTCATCAATTGCACCGATGTGGATTCATTCACAGGTTAATCTCCGATGATTCTTTTTCACACATGTTCAGGGATATCAAACCTGGCAACTTCGCTATTGGAGGACCGGAGCAGAGGACTGTGGTGTTCCTTCTCGACTTTGGAATGGCTAGGAAGCACTTGAAGATGACTCCCGAACAAAGAGAGAAACCGCGCGAGGGAGGTCTCATTGGTACTCTTCGGTCAGTAAACCCTTTTTTGTCTCACTATACTTTGTCTGTTCTCAGGTATGCTTCTCGCGCCGCCCATGAAAGAAAAACGCAGATGGCCTATGACGACATCGAATCGTGGTTATATCTTGCTGTCGAGGTACATTTCTCTCATTCTCTACCTAACCTACTAATTACAATCTATTCGAGATGTTCACAACTCTGGAGTGGAAGGGAAATCTGGATAGGAAGAAAGTACTCAACGACAAAACATATATGATGGAAGGAAAGTGTGAGTATGTTTTTATCAATTGTAATTTCAGTAAAATATGTTATATTTTAGAGAAAGTAACCATGACGTCATTCCAGGTTGGAGTAGGATGGCTCGCGAGGGAGTGCCGGAGGCTTTTCGAGAAATCATCCGAGTGATTTCTGGAATGAAACCGGAAGACGAGCCTGATTACAAGACAATCATGCACATTCTCATGGCTGCCGACAGCTCTCACGGGGTACGCACAGATTCCCCCCTCTCCCCCCCCCCCTCTCTCTCTCAGCAATTTTCATTTAGCGTGAGCTCGAATGGATCATCTGGAAAGGTCTGCACACTGTGGATCAATATGAGGTGACCGAGCTATGATGTTAATTACAATTGTTCATAGTTTCATCCCACTCTCTTTTCAGGCTCATCCTTCCCGCACAATTTCGAGGGACAACAAGGCTTTGATGCGAAGCTTCGAAACTGCAAGAATCACCAGTCGCAAATGATCTATTGTTGTTCTGACATCTTACATGCCTGCTTATATTTACAAATTAACTTGACGCTTAGATTGTTAGACTAAATTATATGAACTCGTTACTACCATGGTAATTATTCAGTTCGTAGTCATTGTAAAAAGTTTCACTTAAACATCTTACTTTACTTGAATACTTGAATGCTTCTTCAGCTTGCAAGCGCGGAGCCCATTTTTCGCCACAGTGAACGGTCTCGAGCTGCAGTTGCCCACTGCTTGTAGTCGTTCCTGCGCCCATAGAACAGTTTTGTATTATTGCGAACAGAATCTGCCCAGCGGGTTGGCGGCCGTCCGGGTTCTCGAGTGACGTTGCGCGGCCGCCCGTGTCCATCACACGTCCGTCCTCCTTTGTATCCTTTGCACGTCCGTCCTCCTTTGTCCGGCCCATCTATGTTTGCTGCGCGCCATGTAGGAGGTTGGGTTAGTCAACGCGGATCTTGCCCGCATGTTCTCGCTGCTCAGTCCCTCGTCTTGCTGCCGATAGAGTGAGTATCCCAGCATCTGTCGCTCCATTGCGCGGTGTGCGGTCTGGATGCGACCTAGCGTGGTGGTAGTGTAGGCCCACGTCTTCGAGCCGTAACACAGTGCGGGGAGTACGCACGTGTTGAAGAGGTTCGCTTTGAGGTGGTTGTCGTTCAGCGTGCCCAGTGTCTCCTTGATGTTGCCAAATGCCGCCCATCCTGCTCTCGTTTTCCTTGCCAGCTCCGAAGTGAGGGTGTTCTTCGCGTTTATGGCCCGTCCGAGGTAGATGTACTCCTCCACCTCTTCGATTGCCTGGCTGGATAGTCCCAGCGGCAGCCTGCTCGTTTCGGATGAAGCGCAGATGGTTCAGCTTCTCTTTGTCCACTCGAAGGCCGTAGTCGCTCCAGTCGAGTTGGCGGAAGACGACTTCCAGCTTCTAGCGCAGCAGTGAAGAGCACTGGGGAGACAGTGTCTCCTTGCTTCACTCCGCATCGCACAGGGATCTTCAGCTCGTTGGAGAAGAGCTTCAGAAGCACCTGTTTGTTGTCGTAGCAGTCGGATAGCGCAGCCAGGTATCCCTTCTCGACGTTGAACATCTCAAGAGCACGTAGAAGAAATCCGTGGTCGAGCCGGTCGAACGCCTCCTCGAAGTCGACGAAGGTGAGCACTAGCGGGGTCTTGTATTCGCGGGCTCTCTCCACGACCTGAGAGACGGTCTAGAGGTGATCGGCGCAGCAGTAGCCGCTTTGGAATCCGGCTTGTTCTCGTGGTTGTTCGTCTTCCAGAGTCCGTTTCAGCCTGTTCAACAACACCTTGGAATAGGTTTTGTAGAGCAGGCTGAGTAGAGCGATCGGGCGCCAGTTGGAGAGCTTCTCGCGGGGTCCTTTCTTCGGGAGTAGTACGAGCCGCGCCTCTCTCCAGCTGTCGGGGATGGGAGTCCCTTCCAGGTGAGTCGAGAACAGGCGTGCGAGGGCGCGGCGGAAGTTAGTTCCCCCCGCCTTCAGCAGATCGGCCGTGATGTTGTCAGGTCCGAGGGCTCGTCCTTTCGGCATCTGGGAGAGGGCGTGTCGCACATCAGATGGGAGTACGGGGGGCACGTTTCCAGAAGTGTAGACCTTCCTCGGGATGAGTAGTCGGTCAGCGTAGAGAGTACTGTAGAAATCGACGGTTGCCTCCTCGATGGCAGGTCGCGCGGTGATCATCTGGCCGTTGATCAGCAGTGCCTCCAGCAGGGATCGCTCGGTGGCGAGTCCTCTCTTCGCGATTTTGATGCTCCGACGATGCATAGCAGTGTCGTGGAGTATCTCCTCGTGGTACTTCGTCAGATCGTGTTTGAAGGCGGCGCGACACTGGCGAGAGATGATGACGAGCTCTAGCAGCCGACTCGGGTCCTGCACTTGAAACTTCCGCGCGCGAAACTTCCAATTGGAATCTAATAGCGTGTTCTCAATGTGTATCGATTTCTAGCCGCCTCGCACTTCTCACCCCTGCGCTCTCTAATGTCAGCAGCTGATTAGCCCATACACTTTATACACCTACAGTTCAATGAAGCATACTTACCTGAATAGCCATCCATATTTGCGGATTGCCTCTTTGAGTAATCGACACATCCGCAATTGAAGTTCTAAAAAGTACTAAACTATATCTTGTCGTTTAAATCATGATCACTTAAACGCATGATACGTATCATGGTTCTATGCTCGCAATAAGTTGCGCGGCAAGGGCGCGCAAAACAAGAGAGGCAAATGGTTGTGGCCCCATATTTCGAACTGCAAGCTAAGTAGACCGAAAACTATAGCTCTGGTGCAGGCTATATATAAGTTTTTTTCACCAAGACCCCCGTAAAGCCATTCATTGAAGATGATGTTTCCTCTGTTTTTCTAAGTCAAGTAGTTAAGCACAGAACTATGAAAACATACCTAAAATTTTGCCTATGTCAATAAAATCATATGCCGAAGTTGCCGGGAAGTAAAAGAGACACTTGCTACTCTATTATACGATGGATACACTAGCCACTTTGAACAATCAGGATCTGATAGATATCCTCCTCAAGGTCTTGATTCTGCCTGCTACGCTACCGAGACCTGGGAGTACACGGATAAAAGTCTGATGAAACGGAATCACACCGCAAACCGAGCTATGTATAGGCTGGTGATGGGCTACACGCAGCGAAGAGAAGGAGTAGAAGGCATCAACAGGAGATGATGATACGATACACGCTGAAGATTACGACTATCAACTCCTACAGCAGAAGAAGACGGTTCAAATCACCGAAATGTGATGAAAACATCATAAAATATACATCGATACCATATTACATATATGATGCAAGTTCAACGATCAAGAGTCGATAGGCGAAAAGACAAAGCGACGAACTTTCCAAGTTACCATACCGTCGTTTGCTGATACTCCTCAATCTGATCAGAGTTAGGACGTCCAGAACAGCCATAACGACTGATAGAGAGCAAGTGGGCAGCAGGTCTCTCGTCAGACCGAACAGAGTCTGGCCACAGAGCGTGTTCTCAGCAGACCACTGTGCACCCAATGAGAACTCGCAGCCGCCTCAAAACGCGTGTTCACTTGGGATATGTGATGAAAAGGTGTGTAAACATGTCGATAGAGCATGTATGAGCAGAAATTAGTAATCTAAGTTCGAACCAACTACATACTCGATGTTTTTAACAATTAAAAAAAAGAATGAAACTCACTGAAAACATGTATGAGGCCATACAGGAGAGATAACAGAACGATACCGCCTGGTAGAATGGAGATGTGTGAGGGGCAGAATATTTTGTGGTATCTAAACGCAGCACTAAGTAAGTATGGTGAAAAAATATGGTGACAATATCGAAGGTAGCTACAGAGCGGTGAGTTGTAGCGGACAATCATACATGACGTACCATCGCGCGTACTCGTGTCGGACAGCGAGTACTCTGTTGAGTGAGAGGAGAGAAGCCTCGAGGAGAGTGAAACAGGTGAACACGTTCATACACAAGCCCAGAACTCCGTTCACTCTGCCATACCACCCAGCCTCTGGCTGGCAACTGTACACAGTCGAATTCTTCCCACACATACTTGCAGGTGAGATGCTCGCTAGAACTTGTTGAAAAGGTGCCTGCTTGGGCACTATACACTCTAACCTAACACGAAGTTGGACTTGAAAAACAGTCGCCCACCGAATCGTCCCGGCGTAGTCCATGCGAGGTAAATGAGCGAGAGACCGAGGATGGAGAACACAAAATGATACAGTAGAAGGGGCTTATTTATGTGTTAATGATAATCAACATTGGTATTAACGATCTTCTTCTGAAAAGTACAACCGTATAGTAGCTCTGTTTGGGTTCACCTCAATTCAACAAAAGCACATGCATAAAACTATGAATTATTTCTACACTAAACTATAAACACAAACCTGCTCTCTCAAACGATATGTAAAAAAACGTATACTTTATCGATAATTCATTAATAGGGGCTATATAATACTTTTTCTTATTTTTTATGAAAGTATTGTGAGAATCAATAAACAGCTATAGAACAATCGTTAAGTTTACAATGATGTTTTCATTGTTTTTGAATGTTTACAAATACAAGAGCTTTTTTCATAGATGACTCATTTGATAAACGGGTTAATAGAATGTGAGTGATAGAATGTGTGTGTGCAATAGTATATTCATATTGGCATTTAATTGTCAACGTATTTGTGATCGTTTTGAGAGAGCAGGTTTGTGTTTATAGTTTAGTGTAGAAATAATTCATAGTTTTATGCATGTGCTTTTGTTGAATTGAGGTGAACCCAAACAGAGCTACTTTACGGTTGTACTTTTCAGAAGAAGATGAATGTCCTTTTGTTGAATTTCGAAGAAATTTTCTTTTTTTTCAAAATGCATTTTAAACAACAAAGATAACAACAACAAAACACCGCGCGTGAACGACGACGAAAATCACAAACAGTGCGGGCACATTATCGCATTATCGCGCTCTTCCGCACACAATCCGCATCACGAACCAATGAGCGCGCGGGGGCGGGACTAGGGAGCGGGTCTTTCAGCGAATCAGCGAACAGCTGCACAACTGACAGACGTGCAGACCTAACCAGCGAACATATTTTTGGGTATTAAACTATTGTTTCATGTTTTGATTTAGTTTATAGTTGTTCAACGGACGATTTAGAGACAAGATCATGATATAACTCTGAAACACTTATTATTTTAATGATTTACAAGCGATTTTGGCGGCCCTCCGGGCCGAGCGGTTCTGCGCGCCGCTGGATAGGACCCAAACGATCGGCGCTTCGCGCCGATCCTAATATTGAGAACGAATGACAAATACAACCCTAGTCAATGTTGTTTCATCACATCATAGTGATCTACTAGAGTGTAACCGACTTTGGTTTGTGGTTATCTAAGTATCAAGCATTACACAAAAGCTGTGGTATAAATAGTTTAGTGTCATGTACTTTTTGTAGGCATTAGTTCTTTTGTTGTTCACACCAAAAAACACATGGTGTAGGATTCTGACATATATAATTAGAGAGGGCGCGCCAGCGCCCTCTCGTTTGTACTGGATGTCCCCGCGCGCTAGAATGCTCAAAAACGACTTTTCCCGGATGAAGCACTTTTCCTCATTCTGAAGTGATTTCCACTGTTACATTGCATTCACATCTCTATTCGATAGAGTTATAGAAAGTTGTATTGAGTTTGATTGAATTTGAAGCGAGATACGGAGAGTCCGCATTCGAGTGCGGATTGAGATTGGTGTCGGGCGGGCGGGCGTCGGACAATCGCTTTCGCCCCGCCCCCTCTGTGTGTGAGTGAGAGAGAGAGAGAGAGAGGCGAATAGCGGGTGCGCGTCGGTATCCTCGCAGCGAATCGCGAACGTGTATGAAAATGTAATTTTGTGAAACAAAACTTAAGAAAAGGACAGATATTATCTTTCAAAAGTACTTCCAAGTAAAAGTAGTTGGTTTGTACTGTTGTCTCAGTTGAGCAAAAGGACTGACATGTTTTCAATGGAGACATGTGCAAACAGGCTCTCAGCATTATTCGACGTGTTATGTTACAACAGAAGTTGTGCTTTTAGATAATAACTGCATAACTTCGTAAACGCGTTCATTATAATATGGCCGCTTTGCACTGGTATGAGAAAGAGAGCCTATTGGCACATGTCTCCATTGAAAACATGTCAGTCCTTTTGCTCAACTGAGACAACAGTACAAACCAACTACTTTTACTTGGAAGTACTTTTGAAAGATAATCCCCCTTAGACTAATATTTACTATGGTGTTTGTCTGTCTGTCTGTCTGTCCGTCCGTCCTTCCGGAGAGATATCTTTTTTCAAAGTTTACCCTATTTACCTATTTTACTAGAAAATTTCTTCAATACCCGAGAACGCAAAATTCCAACCTAATTTATTAAAGGCCTATTAATCTATTAAAGACACCCTCTAACTCATAACTTCAAATTCGCAATTTGTGTTGTTTGTTTGTTCAATATCCTTATTAGAAACGAAATTGGTCAGTATACTATGCTATGAAAAAATCGGTAACCTTATGCAAATACGCTTTAAACGTGAAAGAAACAACTTCGATTATCTGAAAATTTGGCAAATTTGTTTAATTTTGTTAGCATATTCTTTTTTAAGTTTATTTTTATTTTAGAATGCGAATAGAACATACAAAACTATATGTGCATCTCGATAGATGCACTAATTCCAGGAGTGCAAGCTGACACCTCGGGAGTTCCAACTGCTCAGCTACCTACATTCATTTAGTATTTCTGTTCAAAAAAGTTATCAACAAGACTGGCTTGCGCATGGATTCTCGGGGTTACTTGACTACCTCGGTTACTTCGGCTAACATGTTATCATGTCTCAGCGGCCGATAATGACTACTCCGAATCCGTGACCAGTACAATCTCCGTGGACTCCTGCCTCTGCTTACCTCTCAGCCGCCATGGAGCAGCACCCACTCGCTCTGTGAACAGTTTCAAGCAGCAACACTGGTAGACAGGAACACCATGTGTGTGAGGATTTTGATTTCTGAATGTATCGAACAGTTTTTGCAGCCACGATGGCCCGTGGTCTTCCGAGACATTTTTGGTTTAATTTGAAGCTGGGGGCCTGAAACGCTCTCTTCGGTGAAAAATTGTGTTTGTATGTACAGATTGTTTCAATTCGACAAAGTGACAAAATGATTCAAATGAGACATGTACATGCAAATGCAAACAGTCATCCTACAAAAACATTTATCGAAACAAGTACTTTTTTCATTTTCATCGAACAAATGTGGAACTTAAGATGTTTAAGTGAGACTTTTCAAATGACCTGAATAGTTGCCATGCTCTATGCTCATTGTACAACTATCAGGGTAGTAGCGAGTTTTTATAATTTAATCTAACAATGTAAGCGTCAAGTTAATTTGTAAATATAAGCAGGCTTGTAAGATATCAGAACAACAATAGATCATTTGCGACTGGTGATTCTTGCAGTTTCGAAGCTTCGCATCAAAGCCTTGTTGTCCCTCGAAATTGTGCGGGAAGGATGAGCCTGAAAAGAGAGTGGGATGAAACTATGAACAATTGTAATTAACATCATAGCTCGGTCACCTCATATTGATCCACAGTGTGCAGACCTTCCCAGATGATCCATTCGAGCTCACGCTAAATGAAAATTGCTGAGAGAGAGAGGGGGGGGAGAGGGGGGGGAATCTGCGCGTACCCCGTGAGAGCTGTCGGCAGCCATGAGAATGTGCATGATTGTCTTGTAATCAGGCTCGTCTTCCGGTTTCATTCCAGAAATCACTCGGATGATCTCTCGAAAAGCCTCCGGCACTCCCTCGCGAGCCATCCTACTCCAACCTGGAATGACGTCATGGTTACTTTCTCTAAAATATAACATATTTTACTGAAATTACAATTGATAAAAACATACTCACACTTTCCTTCCATCATATATGTTTTGTCGTTGAGTACTTTCTTCCTATCCAGATTTCCCTTCCACTCCAGAGTTGTGAACATCTCGAATAGATTGTAATTAGTAGGTTAGGTAGAGAATGAGAGAAATGTACCTCGACAGCAAGATATAACCACGATTCGATGTCGTCATAGGCCATCTGCGTTTTTCTTTCATGGGCGGCGCGAGAAGCATACCTGAGAACAGACAAAGTATAGTGAGACAAAAAAGGGTTCACTGACCGAAGAGTACCAATGAGACCTCCCTCGCGCGGTTTCTCTCTTTGTTCGGGAGTCATCTTCAAGTGCTTCCTAGCCATTCCAAAGTCGAGAAGGAACACCACAGTCCTCTGCTCCGGTCCTCCAATCGCGAAGTTGCCAGGTTTGATATCCCTGAACATGTGTGAAAAAGAATCATCTGAGATTAACCTGTGAATGAATCCACATCGGTGCAATTGATGAATAGCATTGAAGGTTTGGATGGTGAGGTACATCGCAGAAAACTCGCTGTATCAAATGCTTATCAACTAGGAAAATATCACTCCTTACTTCAGCTGTTCTGCTTTCTTTTGAATAGTGGTAAGAGAGGATCCCACAAGAGACATGATCATGAATGTAAAGTTCGAAGTGTGTCCTGAATTAGTTTTGATTCATATTCAAAGTGAATTTCACCTTTGTCGACGAATTCAATGATCTGAGATCGATTTTCACGAGGATTCGCACAAATATCACTCAGAGCGAAGATTTCTTTCTAAAAACTATTATTGATAGAGAACATAACATAATTTTCACGTTGAGGGAGGCTGCTGGTACTCCACTCTTTTCCGTTTTGGCTGCGTATGTCTTCATAAATCCTTTGTCATTACAAGTCACTTCATACACCTCTCCATAGGTTCCAGCACCCAACAGTTTCCCACATAGATAGTCATTCTTACATCCCGCAAGAGTCGTCCCAGTTAGACTCTAGATATCAGTATTTATCTTTCAAGTATCACTTACTCGCTCGCCTTTCGGCTTATCAGATACAGTTTCTTTGTCCTTGTGTTTCTTCTGCTTTGTGAACTTCTTCATACTGGTAACAACGTCCTCATGTCTTTTCCGAATTGCCGATTTGTCCTCAGCTGCCGTCGCATCTTTCATTTTCTCGAGGAAGGATTTCTTGCGTTCAGTGAGGTAGAAGTATACCTTGGACGAAGAAGTGTAGGTGAAATTCTGAACAATTTCAGTTGAATGATTTATAATTTATAAACCAAAACTACCAGGTATGCAAACTGGAAGAAGCAGATGAAAGTAAAGTAGAACTGCCACTTGTTAGTGTAGCTGTTAGGACGGAAAAGACGCATAGACTGAAATGTAGCCAGTATATACCATACTACGTAATTAGTAGAGCACCTTGATAAGGTCAACATGTACGGGATTTGGGTTGTTGCTGACGATATCAACGAAAAGATCGGTTCCTTAAACCACAGTGGTCCATCAGTGACAAGTGCTCTCTTACCGACAAATGCGGCGCTCCTCCCGATTCCATCGGCGCAGTGCACAACTACTGGCTGAGTCGGCTTGCCAATGTCTTCGTATAACATCTTCAGCACTTGTGCCAATTCCATTGGATTCTCAGGGGCCAGCCGATCCATCCATCCAGTATACTGTATCAATTCCACTTCACGGGTTGCGAAACCACTGGAATGATATCTCATACATTCGTGGTTTTGTGAGAACTCACTTGTAGATCGAAAAAGCGAACTGTTTCACGTTGCCGATGATAGAAGCCTTCGATGAAACACATTTTACCTGAAATTATGTGCTTGGATAACATTAGTGACTAACACAAACCGTGTACTTTCCGTATTTGTTTTGAAAGATCATGGTTTTCGTCGTATTCCAGTATTCGAAGCATTTCTCCACTTTGTTTCCACTTTCCATCTCAACAAAGTCGCATAGCATGACAATGGCTTTGCAATGGTATCGGAAGACCACATGCCAGAAAGACATAGCAGTTTCAACAGTCGGAGCACCACATACAATGTATCTGAGTTAGTACAATAAACAATAACAAATCTCCACAACAAAATTACCTTTGAGACTTGTTTGAAGGAATAACCCAGTTGCCATTGAATGTGTTATCTTCTCCATTCCATCCCAGATCCACTTTCGTTTTCGTTTCGCTATTGTGCGATTCAGAAATTGCAGATTTCTGGTTAGACATCTCGGATTTCTCCTTGTTCTGAGACGATTCGAATTCTTCGAAAACGTTTCTCGGTTCATTTGCGCAGCAATCCTAAAATAAAGCTAGAAAATTCAATGCACAAATAACTAACCAGTGATATTCCAACACTGTTTCCATACAGTATATGATTATCTTTGTGCAAAACTCTCTGGAATAATTGAATTTACTCATTCAGTACAGTATTTTATGAAGATTACCGGTTGACCGTGAGTATTCTTCCCTTCTTTTGGTTCCAGAATTCGCAGACATCCTATGAAAACATGAAGTAATCCCAACATCCAGAAACATATTGCGTACAGGCCTGAAACAAAGGAATAGTGGTTTAGTTTTATGATTACTTACAAAGCAGATTTATTACTAGATAGTAAGGTTTGATTTGATCGCAAGTACGCCTAACAATGTTGTTGTAAATCAGCCGGAGATCACAATTTTTGGACATGGACGAAAACAATGTATTCTGAAGTTTCAAGTACTTCATTAATTATCATTCAATGGAATTTTCGATGTGTTTATACCTTCATCGTGTTAGGAGCCAAGATACTCTCCACTTTCTTCAAGATTAGTTGTGCTCCCGTATCTTGAACCGAATTTTCCAGCATGTTTATGATGTCGTCGAATGCTTTGGTATTCATTGGAACGCATCTTTGTGTTCTCGCGTTGCCAGAACACTGCCATTCTTCCTGGAAAATGAGTTGTATGTGAAAGTTCTAAACAAGTATACTTGATATTGTTGATAAAGTGCAGCAACGACGTAATTTGATCTCAATTCTTCGTCTATAGGATTCACAAGTTTCCTATTGCTATTCACGAAAAAGGTTTTCATATCCTAAATGAATAACTTTCATTTTTATGAAAAGTGTATTTTGGTACCGTCAAAGTTTGTAAGATGTTTTGCGAGTAGTTTTTGCTGAGTGTTGCGATGTTTTCATTGGTTTGAAATATTCGGGAGTGTATGTCTAGTTAGAGTTATTCATACATATTGAATGTGATTTTTCACCTTTTTTGATTATGAGTTCGATGAATTTCTCAAGCATGATGCGGGATTTGGGACACAATGAGAATTGACTGAAACTGTGTCAGTTATGATTGTCTCACTTTTTTCTGAACAACGCCAACATTAAGTTTCGTTCAAAGAAGTTGTTATCGAATCGGCTGTAGTTTCCGATAACATTGCTTTTTTGTTGGAAATAAAGACAACCAGTGTGACGCAAATTGGCATAATTGAGAACAAATCTACAAAGAAAAACTTATGATCATGATTACAAAGAATGATTATATTTTATCGAAAACTCACGCAATAGTGAATGAAGGTATGTTCAATAAGACAAAGATAAGAATCGAGATGACCATGTATCGAATCCATTTCACTGAAACACTGATTTTTAAAATTCCATTTCTCGTGAAACATACTTGGAGCCAAATATAGCAGAACTGAAAGAATCGCAACGATCAAAACTGTGAACAAACATCCGAGAGACATTTTGTGAGCAAATACATAGTCCATTACGTACTAAACAGTTTTAGAAGTTTGAATTCATCAGTTAAGTATGATACCTGTTTGGATCTATATCTAGCTGTAATGAACTCTCTATCAATTGCATACAGTTCATTGATGACCTGAAAATATTTTTTAATATTTTCAGATCAGCATATCACGTTGAAAAAGACCTTTATCGAAAATGTTGTTCTTGATAAAGGGAATTTCACAGTTGAAATGTCGGTCTTCAATGCCTCGAAATTGCCTGTTAGCATTTTCTTGATATTATATTCGTTTGTCTGAAGATTTTAAGGTGTTTTTTTTCTAAAAAAAACGTTTCACTTCAATAGTTTGAGCTATCTTTATTTCGTTTAACTGTTTGAACATAGAAAATAGTGCATCGATAGTTCGCTGTGCGGAAATTCGACCTTCACTCACAGCCGTTTTCTGAAAATGTATTTATATAAACTAAACAATAAAACGAAATGCCACATTAGCATCTCTTAGTAGATCAAATTCAAAATTTTTCATTCCCGGCAACATTTGTAAATGTTCAGATAATTTTGTCTAAATTTGAGAATTTTAGTTCAATTGAAAAACATTTATTCAAGGTACCGCAACGTTTTTGTTGTATATATCAGAGTACAATTTATTCAGGAGAACACGTTTCTGCAAAAAATATAAATAATATTAAAAACAATTGAATAATTTACTTGTTTTTCGAATACTTTCTTGGCGAATAGGAATGTGTTGTTTTTGCCTTCGAACACTTTTCGAACCGAACAGGAAAGATCCAGAACTTCGTTGTACAAATCTAATCAACTTACAAATGAAAATTTTGTGTTTACCAAACGTCTTACTTTTGTACTCGCTTTCCATATTGTTTCCAAACTCGTTGGATAGTGTGTTGTGAACATGGAAGAATGTGATAGTGAAGATAACCGAAAGAAGAAAAAGAAGACACGTGAACGCTGTGATTCCAGCTATCAGAATCTATGGGAAAGGTATCATTATTATATTGCTTGCTGAGATCACCTTGAACAATTTGATCTTTCGAGTGATATCTTTGGGAAGAGATGGAATGAGTACTTCAATAGTTCCAGTCGTACTATTAGGTGGATATGATAAAGAAGTCGTAAATATCTAAATACCAAAAGTCATGTCATGTTGTCTTTCTGTGATTCTACCTCCTTCACAGGTTTTTTCTTCCATCTGTAGATACAAATGACTGCAATAGTAGATATAATACTCAGTAGTCCGAACAATATTGGAGCAGTTACGGCGGAAGACTGAAACATTGATGAAGTGAGTTATATAAACTACATATTATCATCCAACCGGAACGTCTTTTTCCATTTCTTTCATGAACTTGCCGACGTAAGACGAAGAACTGTTTCGCGCTCCCAACAAGTACTGAACATACACATCATATAGTTGCAACCACTCATGGGACTCATGGATTTTAGAAAAGGCATGACCATCACAAAAATGGAACGCTTTTGTGAATCTATCATGTAACATCTGTCCCACCCACACACCTTGACCATTCCCCGCACAGTGTTCTCGCTGGGTCGTCCAGTAGTAGTAGTGGCATGTGTATTGGCTGCCGAAGCCACCGTTCCTTCCGCCCACCCTCGATCCGACATCGGAAGAACAACAACTGCGTCCAAAGATCTTGCAGAACACTCTGCAATACCAATGGTTCCACTTTGAACGAAGACTTCACTTTCACGAAACGTCTGTGAAAACATTGATTACTTTGTTTGGCGACTCTAGTCAAAAACTCTTCTTTTGTTTCCCGACTTTGTAACGTTCTAGCCATGAGAAGCAGCAGCAATAGTCTGAACAGAATGAGTTTCGAATATCGGTTAGTTATCGATTGATCCCAACATATTCTCACTTTTCACTACACAACTATTCGATTCCAACCTCGCAGAGTAGATTTTTTTATTATAATGTCAAACTGCGTATTTTCGACAACAACACAATAACAAGTAAACCTAGGGAATAAGTAGACCCACCGCCACACGAGAGAAGCCATCGCGAGAAAATGACTGACACCAGAGACGACATCATTTTTTCCGCTTATCTCCGCTTTTCGATTGCATGCAAACGAAAGATCAACGTCAATTTCTCCCATTTCCCACCACCACTTACCACAAATTCCAGTTTCTTTTTGGTTAGTCGCGCAAGACATGTAATTAAACAGAACAATATAATAAATATATATATATTTTTTATTCCATCTGCATATCTTAATAGCAGTACATGGGTACAATCCAAATGAAACCGTATTGCAAAAGCGAGTGTGGGAGGGTTGATAAAAGAGGGACGGAATATGATCACAATGATACGACGACAACCATAATGAGAGAAGGAGAGGCTACACTCCGTCCCTTCAATCACAACAACCAATGAGCACATGGGAACGCGGGTCACCGGCCGGAAGAAGCTAATCTAACTCTTTAAATTAATCGTAAAACTCTTACAAGTCTATTAATAGTTATTATAATACAATTCTCAAAAGCACGTTCAAATCACAGTGTAAGGATAAAAGGAGACAGTCGACATATTGCACAGAAAAGAGACAGAGAGTCTCAGTCTCGCACAGATACGCGCATACCCGTTAATCAGAGAGAATCACTCGATAATCAATCAATATCAATCGATAGTCCATCGATCCACGTCACATGCTCTCAGTAGAGCGCACCTCGCTGTCGATCGATCGGATAGGCTCGTCCCGACCCACAGAGATGGCGTCGAAATCTGAATAGAAGGGTAACTCCCCTTCCCCTCTCTCCCTCTACCTCCCCTCTCTCCCTCTACCTCCCCCTCTCTCTCTCCTTCCCCCCTCTCTCTCTCTCTTCTCTCTCGCTCTCCCACCTCTCGGCTGACTCTTCTCAATCGCAGTTCCCAGCTCGACACTGGCCGACTCTTTCCTCAATTGATCCAGCAACATTCGCTTTTTGAGAGACGGGCCTGCAAAACTCGGCGTCACCCGCGGGGATCGAACCCTGACCCCTCTCCCTCCAACCCGCTCTCACTATCCACTAGGACATACCGAGGAACGAGAGCAGCACCGGCAGGAAGACGAGACCGTGCGCCGCTCCAATCAACACTATTCCAAAGAAAAGGCGGAAGTAGTAGACCTGAACGGAAACCATGACAACCTGAAAATCAATATCGATCGATACCTTGAAGATCTGCGAGTGGGCAAAGGCGAGGACGAGAATGCCAAAGCACTGCGTGATAGTGATACCAGACAGGACCTGGAAAACATATTTCCTCAACCACTCAATAGTGTATATCGTGTTGGAACATCTCAAATTATTAAGCATTCCTTATTCGGAACATTAGTTGCATAGTGAAACGTAGTTTCCACAAACAT
Source organism: Rhabditoides inermis (assembly GCA_963966185.1). NCBI lineage: Eukaryota > Metazoa > Nematoda > Chromadorea > Rhabditida > Rhabditidae > Rhabditoides > Rhabditoides inermis. The sequence continues at coordinate 1,311,725 of CAWZYM010000172.1, forward strand.
GATTTCCTTTCTCTCTCCCTCCCGCCCCTCTCCCCCCTCCATTCCTCCCCCCCTCCCTCTCTCACCCTCTCTCATTCTCTCCCATCTCTCTCCCTTCCTTTCTCTCTCCCTCCCTCCCTCTCCCTCTCTCTCTCCTCCCTCGCTCTCTCTGCTCCTCGCTCTCTCTCTCTCTCTCTCCCCTCCGCCCCTCACCCACCGACGGACCCGACATGTGCCAGTGTCTCCCTGCTCCTCTCGACCCTCGTTCTCTGGGTGCTTCTTCCGAATGCTCGCACAATGTGAACCACAAACTCCACTGAGATGCCAACGGGACTGAAAATAGTGAAATTGAATACATTATTACAGGACAGGACGCAGACGCTATCTCAGACTACACTAAATTATCTTTCAAAAGTACTTCCAAATAAAAGTAGTTGGCTTGTACTGTTGTCTCAATTGAGCAAAAGAACCGAAATGATTTCAATTGAGACATGCGCTGGCGCGCCCCTTTCTAATTATCACTTCTCATTACTTCTCACAACACGCCTAATACGTTTCATGTTCCATTTATCAGAAAGCAGGATAGTGCTGTCTAATTAATACACCGCTTCATCGTTTTCCACCAAAATTATATAACCGATTCCCTACCATGACCTTACCATGACCATACTTTTCACAACACTGCTAATACGTTTTTTTTTCAACTAACAACAGACCATTGCAATACAGCGAACGCGATCGGTTGCACACCATCCAATCCACAGAGATGCCCCCTTCCTCACCATGACGAGGTTGACGAGTGAGATGGCGTTGAGGTCGATGCTCCAGATGGACATCAGACCCAGCAGGTTTCACCAGGATACACGCTGCAGGGCAAGGGATTCAGACAGGCATAGAGTGCACGAGACCCAAAGGACAAAGAACAAGTGGTATACGGGAGGCGAAAGGAATAGGAATACAGTATACAGAAAGAAGAATCAGAAATCAGAATCAGAATATTTATCTCGAATCAAATAGCACATTACAATTATGTAAATTACGGCACGGTTACGGTAAAATACAGAAATGCAAACGCCTACTGCGAGTCCCAATAACACGGAATTCGGTAAGTCCCGTGGATGCGTGCGTGCTGTTGGTGGTGCTTGTCATCCCCTGCTTGCGGCTTCTGGGGAAGTTTCGATCTCGGCGGCGGAAGATCCGGGCTTCAAACGATCGATCGCGAAGAGACGTCTCCGAGAGTTTCATCGTCTTCGAGGATTCCTCTCCAGTCTCAATGCCGTAGATGTAGAGAGTAGCAAAATCGAGTACCAGTCCGGTTAGTGTCCTCCGCCGCACAGCATTGTCCAGGGGTCGGGGGAATAACAGGGGAAGGCACGCGACCGCGCGCTAGCAGAGAAAGGAAAGGAATGAAAGAAAGAAGGTAGGAAGACAAACCTATGGTCAAGACAACGAGCAGCCCGCTTCCCACGGATCGAGGCCGGTGAGGATAGTGGTCACCTGGAAGAGATATCATACTAGAGAGAGAGAGAGAGAGAGAGAGAGAGAGAGAGAGAGATAGAGAGAGAGAGAGAGAGAGAGAGGAGAGGAGAGAGAGGAGATGGACCACCCCACGACGAATATGGCTGCGAGTGAGAGTGATAGGCTGCGCCCGTCGCCTCCCACACTATCGACTCGTACTGCTCGTAGAACACGTAGAACACACTGAAAACCAACCGTTCTGATAAAAAAAATGATAAAAAAATCAATATTAGTAAGAACATGAAAAAAATAGCTTTCAAAACGTGGAAAAAACCAATGATTTGGAACCTAAGACTCAATAACATCACAGAGATCGATTGACTAACCTATATTGGAACACCATTACCTTTCAAAACTTGGGAAAAAAACAAAGATTTGAAAACTAGGAATCAATACAATTAATAACCCGCTCACCTGTATGGGAACACCCTGACCCGTCCTCTCTCGGCCATTGGTCGGAGGTGGTCTTCTATGAGCTCCGCCAGACGCCGCGACCACCGGAGAGACTCGATGAAGTCAGACGAGGTCTGCAAGCATTCCAACTTATGCCCACGGTTTGTATAGATGATAGATAGATCAAGAATTAAGAGATCTGAATGAATCAATCAAATCATTCATCACAAAAAAATCTATGTAAATCAAAATCATATCGGTTTCAATTTACAAATGGTGTAGTTTATAGAATACCTAGGTACTGTAATACAGTACACCCCGCACCCACCTTGAGTACGGTATGGTATGTCATGAGGTGGCTGGCGCGCACGTGGACCCCTCGAGTCGCGCGAGAATCGCACGCGAATACGCGGCACGGCCGCTGCAATACAAATAATCAATCTATCAAATCAATTGTTTATCCAGAATCGCTATATCCTGACTAGGAAGACAGCGTTCTCAATGAACGATTCCCTGCCTTGTAATATCAATGTGGTTTTAATATAGTCACAGAGCAGAGGAAATATTATCAAAAAAATCAGAATCTTGCCACTATACTACTCGGAACTCGAAGCAAAGGATTTATTACAAAACAAAATTGAAAAAAAAATCGACCCACCCTTTGGCGCATTGCTGACTGGGGTTGTCGGAGAGGAAGTAGGGAAGGTATCTGGAAACGAAGAATTCTTTATCTCTTTCTCTCTCTCTCTCACACTTTCTCTCTCCTCTCCCTCTCTCTCCTCTTCCCCTTCTCCTTTCGTTCTCTCTCTCTCTCTCACTCTCCCTCCCCCCTTCCTCTCTCTCCCCCTCTCCCTCCCTCATCTCTATCTTTCTCCTCCTCCTCTCTCTCTCCCTCCCTCTCTCTTCTCTCCCTCCCTCCTCCCTCTCTCCCTCTCACCTATGGAAATCACTCTCCACCGGCCGCGCATGCTTGTACCGCACCACACACTGCGCACACGCAGTCGTCGTGTCTAAATTCACAATGAAATTTTCAACGTATTACCTATCAAAACACATTCGCAATACAAATTCATAAACAAACAACACGCAACAACGTTGTTTGTCATAACGCACCATTGGCGGGACAGAACCTCTCCCTCCTCCTTCTCCTCCATCGGCCAGTCCTACAGCACGGTCCGGGCTGGAGCCACGCGAGAAAGTCATCCAGCCAGTTCAGACCGCCAGAATCCACGATCCACGGCTTACTGAAATGTACAATACTACATAAAATTCGTTTCATCTTTTGCTAATATAGAGAGTAGTATTTTTCAAATCAATACGAGGTTGGTAACATCCCTAATTTTGATGAAGCAATGCATCACTCCAAGCTAAAAATACATTTTAGAGAGACCACTGTGATTTGCTCTTCATACGACATACGATAAGATACTCACGCGTGTTTCTGCTTGGCAGCCAGAGTTATGATGCCTCCCACCGAGTTGTCGTCACAACCCGCCGATCGAACAGAAGCGATTCTGCACGTCCGCGCGGACTGCAACAAGATGCATGAAGAATATGTATCACCATACAAGTTAATCCACACGATAAGAAGTAAATAATAATTGAAAAGGCTGAATATAATAATTTCGTAATTTCGTGAATATAATAATAAGTATAATCATTGAAAAGTATAATAATTGATAAGCGCACTCCACCCAAAAATCCAGCTTTCCATCGATCACAAAGTAGACGGGCGGTCCGACCGAAAGGAAACGCTCCATGTTCTTGAAGTGGTGGTACACGTACGAATCCTGAAGAAACCATTGAGAAAATCAATAAATAAATTTAAAAAAATCAATATCTAACCTCAGGCACGGCCATTTTCTGGTCGAGACCCAACTCGACAAATTGGATCCAGTAGAAAGACGAACACAGCATCGCCACAAAAAGAGATGAGCTGAAGAAATTGAATATTTACGGTTTCAAGTTACCAATATTAGCATATACTAAATCAAATGTCTCGTCGCTCGGCCATTACGGTGGAAAACACATTTCTACCGAAAACTAGACGGACAAAGTCATTCGTCTCTCACTTAATTAGAATAGCTAAAAAATTGGCTAGCATTAGTTTATAATTTAACAAAATACAACCACTCACCACTCCTATTCTCACATAGCCGTTCATCAACATGGGAGCGTAGTACTTGTTGAAGAGGGTGAAGAGGTAGCCGTCCCTGGAAAGGAGGAGAGTGGAGAGACAGAGGGGGGAGAGAGAAAGAGGAGAGAGAGAGAGAGAGAGAGAGAGAGAGAGAGAGATAGAGATAGAGATAGAGAGAGAGAGAGAGAGAGAGAGGAGAGAGAGAGGAGAGAGAGAGAGAGAGAGAGAGAGAGAGAGAGAGAGCACTCACCTATCGACTCGCTCCGTCTCATACCGCTCACAACAGAAGAGCTCCGGGCGACCGGCCTGAAAACTCAGATTGGTGTAAAACCTAGAGAATACGTTTTCAACACATAGTCAAATCACATAAAGCTTAATAGAGAACAATACAATGCTGGTAACGTTTCAGCCAATTCCGCATTACCAATCGCCTCGCACCATTCGCGTTCGCGTGCCATAACAGTTTCTTCATGGGCGCGCAAGCAGTGCAATTTGAAATATTAACCGTGACCAATGTCATCAAATAAAATTTGCACACACTAAAAAAACACACACACTTGTTTGTGATTGAACTCATAGAATACTACGCAGTCGTAATTCAAGAACCCTTAATGACTGGGAGGACAAAAAGAGCTGAACAAAAACACACTGCACCTCTTCTCTCTGCACGTCCATGACGAATATGGCGAAGAAGCAGGTGCATTGGAGGAGGAAATCGAAGAAGATGGCGAGACTCGCGTACAGACAGAACGCCTTCACGGCAGGCAGAGAAGAGAGCGCGCCTGCAAGAGAGTACATTATATTTTTGTGCATTATAATTAGATTATGGAAAACGATATTGTCGCGCAGATCACAGCATTCTCCTGAGGTAACCATTATCTTTTCAAGCAGGATGAATATTCTTCTACCTCCTACCGTAACCCTTTTTTGCAAGAAGCTCAATGTATTCTCCCACCGTAACCCGTATCTTTGCAAGCAGATCAAATCATTCTCTACCGTAACCCTTGAGATGAGTGGCGTACCGACGCTGAAGCAGAGGCACTCGGCGAGTGAGGAGAGGAGCATCGACGGCATCACCTGGCCAGCGATGTCGCCCATTCGACGGTCGAGGGGGAGAGAAAGGTCCAGAGAGGAACGCTGCAAACAGGGTCTCTCTCTTCTTTCTCTCTCTCCTCTCTCTCTCTCTCTTCGCTCTCTCTCTCACACACAAGGTACGATGTACGCAATAATATAATGGTGGGAATGCGAACAAGTCGCGAGTCGCAAGTTACGACCCAGTAACCTATACGCATCAAATCCACTATGTAAGCTGATACATAATCGAAGTTCAATTTCCTGACGATAAACGGAAAAAATATCGAACCTGATAAGCTTGCACGAATAGGAAGATGTTATCGACGCCGACTGCGAGGGCGAGGAACGGTTGCGCCTGGAATCAGTCTCTCTCTCTGTCTCTCTCTCTCTTTTCTCTCGCTTTCTCTCTCTCTCTCTTCTCTCGCCTTCTCTTTCTCTCTCTCCCCCTTCTACTCACCTCCAGAACAATCATAGTGGCGCGTATCCCAAAGAACGCATACACGCCGATGGAACTGAAAGCAATCAACAACTGATGAATCAATCGATAAATCAATACCGACCTCGTGACGGACAGCGCCACTATCACCACTCCACAGATGCCGACAGTGATCTTGGAATGAACCAACATCGACCTGGAAATAACATATCCCTTAAAATAAACGGATGTACTTCATTGTAAAAATATTACGATGTTTACGTTCACACCCAAACGAACAGACAGCTTCTCACGTGCCCCTCGGATATAGACACTATATTAGCGTACTTCATTCATTTTCATTTCTTTTCGTCACGGCGGCCGGTCGGGTGCATTTCTCGCACCACCGGCCGTCGCCCGCCGCAAGTTCTGGAATCCTCCGTGAGAAACGCTGGGCCCGCGCGGAGTAGCCCACATGGAAGTCAGCAAAGCTAGCTCGAGGATTGGAATCACTATTGGCACTCAGTGGAGTGGATATCGTTCCTTGCGGTCAGTTTGTTACTGGAGATTTGGATTATCGATGGATATCGATCGATTATCAACATCTACGTCAATATTGATTCAATGGTTTGGTCCGCAAGACGAATGCCCTCTATGGATGGGAATGCAAGAGGGCCGATTAGTGAAGCTGCATCTTCCATTCGGCGCAAAAATCTATACTACCATCTTAGGTTCTTATGAGTGATATCGTGTTGTACGTGTCATAATCATATTTGCGATTCCGAATAAACATTTGAATTTGAATTAGCGTACGCTCCGCCCCTGTTCGCCCCGCCCCCACCTCAGGTTGTCTGCCGACACGTGGTACTGTCCGAGGGCAAAGGCGACGTAGCCGAACATGAGCATGTATGAGATGAGAATGGTGAACGCGTCCGACATGCCCTCGCGCTCGATCTCGTCCTGGAGGAGGGGGAGGGTAGACAGCTCTCTCTCTCTCTCTCTCTCTCTTTCTTTCTCTCTCTCTCTCCACTCTCACTCTCTCCCTCTTTCTTACCTCTATACTCCTCTCTGTCGAGAACGACAGCACAAAGTCGTCGTGTCCAATCGACTTGAGGTACGTGATAAAAACTGCAAAACAATAATCGTGAAAATATTGAAATCACACAAATCATGCAACAAATACGTTTCACCACCACGCTATCACTTACTTGCACTGAATCATCAATCTAATTCGTGGATGCACAGGAAACCAATAGCCCACTCAATGCTAGACAAATCAAACAAAAACAATCTCGTGGGTAATAATGCACAAGGCTCCAACCCCAACAATGATCTTATATCTCTAATCAGATATGAATAGACTCACGCCGCCTCCCAGACGACAGCATGCTGGTTGTCGTGCTCGCTGGTGTGGGCGACGAGGGGCAGGGTGATGACTATGCCGCCGGCAGAGTGCAGCTCCGACGGGCGGGAGAAGTCGCCTGAAACCAGGCTGTATAAGGACAGCATGCTCGCTCAGAGTGACGCACACGGACACTACCCAGAAACGGCCTCATTTTCCAGCATAAATACGCAATACCGGATAAACGAATGATTTCATTCGACTTGATAACTTGATTTGAATTGAACAGAAACTGTCACTTCATGATTCTTTGCTTCATTATCACGCATTGAACACAAAATTGATTAGAAACAGTTTTCCATAGGGATATACATGCCACGAAACTTACAATGACTAAGACTATGACTATTTGATGACATATTAAGCATATCGTTTTTTTAAAGAAAGAGTTGTTTACACTAGTCGAACCAACATGAATAATACGCTAATGAAACAAAAGACTCACCCAGCACCACCTTGGGCTCTATGGGTCCTCCATACGCGCCCAAGCAATTGAGGCCGAGCGATGAGACAGTCAAGTAGTTGTTGCTGAAATCATATATCTCTCTTTCTTCCTTTTCTCTTTCTCTCTCTCTATCTCTCCACCCACCCTATACACTCGTACATGTGGTCGACATAGTTGAACACGCGCGGCTTTCCGCCAGTCGCGGGAGTCGTCTGTAAACAATAGACAAGTAAATACAAACGTACATAACAAAAAGGGTACATAACATAAAAACAAAATCATTTTCAAGCAAACCACCTCCTCATCTGTCGCCCAGTCGTCGTCTCCGAATATGTCATCCTCCTCTTCCTCCTCCTCTCCCTTCTCCTCCATCGCATGCACACGCTCCTCCTTCTCAGAGTAGATGAGAGTCTTGTTGTTCTCAAAAGTATCAATTCAAATACATACATCATTAACAAACGTAATTCAAAAGACTGTAATTAGAAAGTACAAAAACCCACCTGGAACCAGTTGGTGGGGCTGAGCACGAGGCAGTCTGTTCCCTCTCCCATCGGCTTGAAGCACACGTCTCGCAGTCGCACGGGGCGACCGGCGGCGGTGCGCGCCTCGAGCACAGAGATGCCTTCTAGCAGGTCGAACGCCTACAATTATGTCATGCCTTTCTGTGAATACAAACCCAGTGACTTTTTTATAGTTACATTATTCACATAACAAACCATACTTGTAACATTGTAATAGAAATTGGTTGTTCAGAAACACTGACATGCTCGAGAAACTTCCTCCTGAACACTGGTCCGTACTGCCTGCCGTCGCCGTCTCTGAGGAAGGCAGACTGCTCCCGGGGATACATGATCACTTGCGCCGTGCGGTAGAAGGGACTGGAACGAGACATGCGAACAATCAATTGCACCCACGAAACATAGCTATCACACTCCATCGAAACTCAACAACAGTCATTTGAGAGTATTCCCAGTACACGAAACTATCTAAAGCCAACTGCAATACATTTCCTGTATATTTGTCAAATTGTTGATCACGGTAGTAATAAATGAATAAACAAGCAATGTATAAAAGGCTGCGACTGACGTGAAGTGTGTGTCGAAGAAGTGTTTCTCCTGGCGGGCGCGGCTGGAGGCAGACGACCACAACTCGATCGGGTCCGTCGTGAACTTCACCTGCAATGGGAATCAAGGTGAACGGAAGGAACACGGGTTCTACGCAGTTACAACTATCAATCACAAACCAGTAGATTAAATGGTACTAGGCATTTTCACTTTCACTTCTAGTTCTCACATAAATACGTTCCACCTCTCAGTAACGAGTGTAGCAACATCGACAAGTTTAATGCGGAGAATCCATCCCTCGATAAACCAATAAATCAATATTCTCCACACTCACATGGAACATGCCCGAGGAGCAGACGACGGCGATGGAGAGACCGAGGGAGAGGACGAACATCGGGTGGCGGGCACAGTACTGCAAGGGGGGGTGAGAGAGGGAGGGAGAGAGGGAGAGAGGGAGAGAGGGAGAGAGGGAGAGAGGGAGAGAGATAGAAAGAGAGGGGGAGAGAGAGAGGGAGAGGGAGGGAGAGAGGGAGGGGGAGGGAGAGAGGGGGAGAGAGGGAGAGAGGGTGAGAGAGAGGGAGAGAGGGGGAGAGAGAGGGGATAGAGAGAGGGAAAAGAGAGATAGAGTACCCCCACCTCCCCATACTTGCGCGACACCCTCTCTATCCGGTAGTCGATCCACGCGCCCAGATTCTCTACCGTCGACAGGTTCGTGTCTACGTGCTGAACACATACTCAATAACCCGAAGAAAAAAGTTTCATAAATGTGATAAATCTCTCTCAAACTATAGTTGAACAATCTATGCCCATTTTCCAACTTCTCCACCCTTCGTTTCTAAGGTATATATATATAAATAGCGTCGCGCTCGGTTACTTACAGTCTTACAGATCGAAAGACGGACAGTGAGTTTTCTATAACTACGTTTTCTAGAACAGCGTTTTCTATATAGTTCTATTCTCGCGGTGGGGCAGATCAGAGGAAGACGGAGAGTCAGCTCTCCGCAATAGCACGCAAAACAAGAGAGGCAGACGGTTATGGTACCGTGTTTCGAACTGCAAGCGAGGTAGATCGAAAACTATCGCTCTGGCGCAGGCTATCATTCAGGATGCGCCACCACGGCAATTCACGATCAGTTTAAAACGAAAATTGTTTTTTTTCCTGCAAGAGTTGCTACAGAATCCGCCAGGCTCCGGCACGAAAATAAAAATAAATAAATTTTCGTCCAAAATGGCATAAACTTTCGCGCTCCAATAGAAATTATCCTTTTGTAACCGCGACGCGACTTGATTTATTTTTAACTATCGTGAATCGCCGTGGCCACCCCACCTTGTAGCTTCCGAGTGGCGGCTCGCCCTCCTCACTGGCACTGGTGCTGATGTAGTGAACAACCACTATCACAACGGCCACAGACAGAACTGCAAGCAGGTATGCGTGTAGTTTAATCAATCAATCAATTTATCGGACTTCCATAACCTGGTATATTCAATCAATCAATCAATCAATCATTTATCCAGAATCGCTATATCCAGACCTGGTATATCACTTGTCCAAAATGAGAGACACCAGACACATTTCATAAATTTATATATTGCTAGATTCAAGAGAAGAAGGAGCTTACATTACTTCGAGAAAAAGTTTTCTTAGATATGGTTGAAATGAAACGTACCAATGATGGAAGATGCAAAGAGTAGCAGCGAGGGACAGGCAAATGAGAACATGAGACATACATCCTGGAAAACAGTTTCGTCTATATTTAAAGCTTCTTTTCTAAATTAAAATAAAATAATTGAAATATTTTTTCCTTTCTATTTCACAACAATACTCTCTCCCCGCTGCCCAATACAGGACTTCTCTATTGTCCAAACTTCACACATCACCCAACGCAGACCTTTACGTTCACATATCAGTCAAGGCGGAAATATATTCGCACCCTCGTATAATATCGTACCCTTACTCTCTTTGCCGTCCGGAAATTGATACCCGCGACGATTACTCATTTTACACGCAGACACACACATACACTGTGGCCTACGAGCCTACGTCAAAGTCCATCCATTATTCCCGCTCGTAAAATATTCGAGTGTGCAGGAGAGAATAATGTTGCATGTTTCTACAGGCTCATGTTACACAGTGAAATGCGTGAGCTCTGCGGTCTTTTATTATTCCAAAACTATAATGCGAATTTGCTATTTTCACTTGACAACCATTCCGATACGCTTACGCATACCAAAACGAGAATGTAATCTAGCCGCTTTGCGCGTGTTCCAACAAAAATGGATACAACTTCATTCAAAGAGAATTGCTCTGTGTATTGGTTGTGAACAAAAAGTGCAAATTCATGTTGTACTTTGAAACAATAAATTGTGTGTTGATCCCAAAGAACGCGGCTTCAGAAGGTGAGATAGGTAGGTCTGGTATTGGGTCGTGATATAATAATGATAGCGGTTCACAACTCCGATCGGGATTTTTCCCTACGTACTACGTACGGAAAGTTTGAGTCACTTCTCACATGTCTCTATGTATGCGGCTTCTCTTCAATATTGTGAGTTGTGAGGAACCCCCTCTCATCTCTCTCTCTCTCTCTCGTCTCGAGCGTTGCGAAACCAAACAAAACCGCATGACCAATATTATTTTGAATTCGCATTGGAAATGATTCACTCGCACTACAAATTTCTCTCTCATTTTTGTGCAGCTCGTTTTTTGCACCCGACAATGAATAGATACACTGTGTACACAGTGACATCGCCGGTTTTTTGAAAGTCCCTCATATCACAAACCACGCTCAGTCACCAGGCACATGAGAAATCGAAAGATGCAGAGTAGTAAAGGTAGTAAATCCGCGCAATTCGATGTCGCGGTCGCCGACTACATTCCCGCCGCTTTTTAATCCCAACATTTTATTGCTTCTCGCTGTACTAGTTCAACTTTCCAATACATACATTGTACAACCAGTACATTATGTACTGAGAATGCATTCAGAGTTCGCAAGATTTCGAAAAAACTCAATCAACGCATTACGGCAAATGCAGGTGTCCTCAGCGCGCGAGAACGAGATTAAACGGCGAGGCAAACAAAAACACCAATCGTTGCGATTCGATATTCGACAATGAATCAAAACACCGTACCTCATTTCGCTTTGCCGGACTGATATCGAGAGTCGACAGACCGCACACCGCACTGAAACGACGGAAATCATATTCCAAAAGATACGAACATATAATCTACCGTATACCAAATATAAACTATCGTACCCGCAGATACCGTACCCGCAGCTACCGTACCTGCAGTCATCGCACGAGCACCGCGTGTAGTTGTCGTTCGTCGCGCGATCGCAAGGCGTCACATCGGAGCCGCGCATCGACCGTGCCAACTGGAATACGGTAGCGTGAACATACAGTAGCCCAGATTCAAAGTCCAGTAACCCTACCGAATCATCGACCAGTTGGAAGTCGATGGCGAGAGGGATGCCCTTGTCGATCGAAGGCGTACCCATAAACTTGAGCCATCTGCAAAATTGTGAAAATGAAAATTCCAAAACTTGTAAGTTTCACTCGGTTATCACATTCAACGTTCAAACATTTCAACAATAATCGATCTAATGCAGACTGGTGAGGGCGAATATTAATAATTCACAAACAGAAACCATAGTAATCAATAATCAATAAATCAATACCTGTCGGGGGTGCAGTCTGTGCCGTCGCACATCATGTTGATGGCCGGGGAGCCGGAGAACTTGACCTGCAGACAAACACGTCAACAAACATGTAAACAAACTACACATTAATCGTTGAAAAGTAAACAAAGGAAACAACTCACGTCCTTACAGGAGTCGAACGTCTTCTGAGCGAACTTCCTGCTGAGCTCGTAGCGAACTTCACCCACATAGGAGGCATTCGCGGCCGCGTCGAACTTGACGTTCCTGTAAACAACGGGTAAACAAACGTGTAAAGGTGTAAACAAATATGTAAAGGTGTGAACGAATGTGTAAAGGTGTAAACTAATGTGTAAACTAATGTAAACAGAAGAAATAACTCACTTGACCGTGACAAACTCGCTCTGGTGTGGACTGCACGTGAAGTCGCACCATAACTTGGCAAAGTTGTCGAAGCAGGAGTGACATCTGAACGGCCCTCTCTCTTTCTCTTCTCTCTCTTTCTCTCTTTCCTCTCTTTCACTATCTCTCTCTCTCTTTCTTTCTCTTTCTCTCTTTCACTCCGCCTCTCTCTCTCTCTCTCTCTCTCTCTCTCTCTCTCTCTCTCTCTCTCTCTCTCTGCCTACCTGTCCAACAACATATGCGGCACTTCCAGCTGTGTGAGTAGATCCTCGATCTGCCTCCATGAACAACACAACTCGGGAGCAAGCTCATTCCCTGAAATACGATCAATAAGTCAATACTGACTTGATTTATGATTCTTTTGATAACATAATCCCAGATTGTATCAATAATCCACCATAGTAATTGTTTTCCCACGCTTCTATCACTTCCGTGCCAACACTATCGTCTCACTCGACCATCTTCTTCTCACGTCAATCCTTTTTGTCGCCTCAACCCCCCGACCCCCCTTCTTCGGCACGCGAGAAGACGCGGAAAAACTACGGTAACCATGAACCACCTGTCGATTCTTGACTTCTTGGAGCGCACGTCAAACGTATAGTGTATTTCCACGTTCACTCTACTCACACATTCCGGGGAGATCAAAGCTCCACGCGGAGCGTCGCCCCAGACTACGACAAGTGAAAGCAGAGAGAGGGAGAGGGATGGGCAAAGCAAAGACACTACGAGAAACCTCACATAGTTATTTCTGGCCGCATTTCTCCCAGGGCTTCACTGTAGCAGAGAGCCCCAACAACCACAATGCTACGAGAAGCCTCGTACGCATCTGCCCAAACAAGACTAGTCCATGCATTCGGGAGGGAGGGAGAGAGGGTGGGAGAGAGAGAGAGAGAGATGAGTACTTTGCCGTCTCTCTTGAGCCTCTTTGTCGACACAGGGTCTCAGAGAGTGTCAACACAGTGTCAAAGAGACCGCAGCCTACAAAAAACCGTATCCGGAGCCGGACCGAGACTCGAGTTGCACTTTGAGGACACCTGAGAGATTCACACGACCCTTCCAGGATCCCCGAGTCCTCGAAAGAATCCTAGCAAACAATCACTGCGTCAAAGAAGTCATACAACATTCAAGCGCGTGCCAGTTGAGAGAGAGACAGACAGACAGACAACAGAATGAATCAGAAACGATGGCGCCATTATACTCACCGCCTAATCAGTCGCTAATCAGTCAGCAAGTGGGCAGATAAAATATAATTCCGGAAGGTGGAAGAAGAGATACAACACTCGAAAAGTCAAATAATCAAAGACAATACGCACCTCTGAATAGATGCGGGCAGTAGTGTTGGATCTTCCGCCGCTTCACTTGATCGCGAGTCGACTCCTGAACTCATCAATCCATACACAAACACAATAATAACAAATAAATTCTAATAAAATAATCAGATAATAACGAAAACACGAACCTCAATGAGTGGTCTTGCCGGTTTGTTGTCCCGGCAATTCATAGTGACATACTCTCTGCTGTTCTTTCGAACCTGAAAGCTCACATTGGAAGAGGAAGAGAGAGAGAGAGAGGGAGAAAGAGAGAGAGAGAGAGAGAAAGAGAGAGAAAGAGAGAAAAAGAAAGAAAGATCCTCACCTGGTGGCACACGTCGTACATCACACAGTCTGCCGATACGGGCGACGGCAGGTATAGGATACTGTAAAGAGCGAGGTATACGGTATTGTAGGAATGCATTCAATATGTGCGATTTCGTGGCTACCGCTTATGCGGTGTACGCAATTTCAACATGCCAATTAGCATAATCGTAAGCACGCATATATACAGTCGTTTCGTACACCACTCAAAAGTAATAAATAACAAACATACAGTAACAATAACCGTTTTCTCGCAAATGACACTCTTAAATTACATGTTCGAATGTGTAGTGTTGCCGTGTAGGCTTTCTGCTAGTACTCATATATTCCCGATTCCCGACCATCGTCAAAGTTTGGGGTCGAAATGTGGAGGAGGGAGGAAAGGAATAGATAGACGCCGCATCAAACATCGTAAATATGTATAATCCATTCACTGACGTTCTAGAGTTTGGCGCACTGAGCCGCATCACCCAATAAAACCCACTCACTACTCCAAAATGCCAAAATCTCCCGACAACACTGTAGCGATGACGTGAATATACATCACTACTCACTACGCCGAAAATCAAGGAATCGAAAAAGGACAACCCTCTTTTGTGATAGAATCGCGAACTACACCGAATAGAAGTTCAAAGCACTCACCATATGGAAAATATCGCCAGTAAGGCGGCCGAAACGTGCCGTATCCGCATAGTGTAAGTAGTGTGTAGTGTTTAGCACATCTGAAATATATGGAAATGGGGTTGGCAAAGCAGCGACAAAACAAGGCGATCTATCAGCGAGAGAGAGAGAGAGAGAGAGAGAGAGAGAGAGAGACGGAAACGAGCGATGGTCGATGAAAAAAGAGGGTGCGCCGGTCGCGAGTCGCAACTCGAAACACACCGCCATACCGACTGAAAGAGAGGGATGGAAAGAATCGTGGGAAACGAGAGGGAGGAGGGCACAGACACGAAAAGTGGGTTCAATTCAATAACGCCTGTACGTGGTTTGTTATGTATTTCCGAAACGAAATGATTGGAACGAGCCAATTGCGGGTTAATTTCCTTCGCGGTTCGGGGGAGAGCGGGAGAAAAGACAAGTGGTAAAAGCGGCTGGGACAAAGGCACTGCGAGTGACAGTTCTCTCGCGCAATGGTGGTGAGAAGAGAGAGAGAGAGAGAGAGAGAGATGGAGAGATGGAGAGATGGAGAAAGAGAGTGAGTGAGTCACTCTGAATTGGGTCGAGAGGGGGCGGCGAGGCCAGACCAACACGCCAGACCCTGCACCATCGCCAGAGCTGTTTGCTTTCGAAATGCCAGGACCGGACGATGCGCGGCGAGTGAGAGAGAGAGAGAGTCATATAGGCAGGACAATCCGTCATATGATAAGTATACAATGCGATCAGTCCTTATCACACGCATAGTAAGAAGAGGGAGTCATGATCGCATGGTTAGTGAGCCATCGCTCTACAAGAAGCCGGCGCCGATAAAGAAACGCCAAAGTCGGTGCGTGATAAAGGTGCGATAAGATGACGCGATCACAGTGGCCACTCTCGATGGAAAGCGTGAGAGTGTGAGTACGAAATCGCCAGCTGATCGTGCAAAAAGAAAACAGCAGCAGCAGCGTGAAAAAGCGCGCGTTTCCGGTATGCGGGCCGCAAATTGGAACGATTATTGGCGATGGAACACACGTGAACAGACAGAGGCACTAATACAACGACGCCGAAACGACGACGGAAAACGGTGCGTTAGTAGTTGCCGAAAGTGGAAATGGCAGGGGAAGAGCTCGCATCGGCGGCGGCGGCGGCTGCTGGCCACAGCTGATTGAGTGAGGGAGCCAGCGAGCGAGCGAGAGCGCCGACAGCCAGAGCGCCACCTCACTCTGCGTCTCTGCCGCTGCACAAATCCGCGAATACGGCACTAGCGCGCACCACGCCACACTACAAACATCACTGACCGTGATATGGCACCACAACATTAACAATATTGGCGTGAGGATCGGTGAGTGGAGGGTGGGTAGCCACAAACAAACACACACACACTGATGTGATTAGTGGGCGAAGGTGTGAAAAACTGACTAGCGCTGAGACGAGAGAGAGAGAGAGAGAAATGTCATCTCTCCCATTTCTGCTCACACTCGAGAAGTGTCCGCACCCACACGAGAATCGAACGTCGCTGCTTTGAAACCATATATCATCCATCCGCAACACGATTGATTCGCGCGAAACCAAAATATATAGGCTGGAAGACTATCTCTCTCGGAAGTGTTGGGGAGAGAGCGAGAGAGAGCGAGAGAGCGAGAGAGAGAGAGAGCGAGAGAGAGAGAGAGAGGGGGGGAGGGAGAGGGAGAGAGGAAGAGAGAGAGAGGGGGGAGAGAGAGAGGGGGGGAGAGATGTCCTTGGCGATTAGCGATCGAGAGTGGAGCAGCGAGAGAGAGAGAGAGAGAAGAGAGAAGAGAGAAGAGAGAAGAGAGAGAGAGAGAGGCGAAAGAGGACAACAGACAATTTGAATACGCGTCGAGAGAACTACTTCCCGAATCAGTGCTTTCGCAAATGGAATTATCATTGGATCTATCCTTACATCGGCTTGTAAATTGTTAATACAATTGTATACAACAACCACTTTCGAGCGAATTGTATTTACAAATCACAAGCACATGTAAGGACAGCTCCAAGTATCAGTTCCACTCACAACTCCACTTCAAAGCTATCTCGCCTCACATTGAATTCGTTTATTATCAGCGGAAGAGGCATAAAAACTGTCACGCTGAATTCTGATAACAAAATCAAAGCCATGTGTATATTTCAGCACATTTAGATAACGTGGGGCAGTCGACATATGGAAAACAACGTACATACTTCCGGCATGTGACAGATGTTTGAAGGGACATGTTTGCACCCGGCGTGAATACAAAGCGGGCATCCCCCGAGACATGATTTCGTGTGCTTTGCAGTTGTGTCTGTGCATCCGGGTTCATTGTGCCGTCCCCTCCTTCTCTCTCTCTCTCTTTCTCTTTCTCTTTCTCTATCCCCCTCACTCTCCTCTGTGTTCAGAATTAGAAAGCGTGAGGACGTTCCAAAACTTGACAGTGGGAACAAGAAGAAGTATTACAAATTACAAACATATTTATAAAATAATGTTTCTAAAAGCAATGATCAGAATTACGTGTGCCCTTTTTAAACCGCATATGGGCATGGGTAATCATTATGTGGTAGCTATAAACCATTGAACAGTAAAAAATGTGATATGGTTATCTCGTTGAATTCGCGATCTTTTGATTAGTTGACTTTGGAACAATAATCATTTATCGGAAGTATAGTTTTATCTCAATACAGATATTTGTGTAATGACTGACAGAGCTCATCACAAACTGTTAAAATATGATAGTCTTTGAGAAAATATAAATAGAAAAACTATCTAGTACTGTTCAAAACATTCCAGAAACATCCGAGTATGTTTGCCAAAAAAAAAATAGCTATGAAAAGCTCTAAATTTCGTGTGAAAACTACAACTACCATGGAAAGTCAATCTACAAAAACTTAAAATGAACGATAAACAAATAGTGACAAATAGCATTTTTTCTTGAAATCATGCAGATGCAGTCAAAGAGAAAAAAAAACCAAACTTGCGCTTCGTTGTGTATCTGTTCTGCCTTGAGGTGAACATTGTTGGCAAAATATACCTGTGTTCTGTGTTTTCATCTTCTTAGGCAGTCGTAGTCACAAACAAACACAAAATTTACAGTGGCAAGTATTACTGTAAGAAGAAAAAAATCACCTGCTGACTATAATGTGACTACGATTTGATATGAGCGATTGCAAAATAAGTACAAAATATGCATCAGAAAAACACAGATAAAGACCGGGGAAGGGAAATTGCTTGTTCACAAACGTTCTCATAGTTGATAATGATGAAGTAGTAAGAAGACACAGGGATAAATATACGGTAGAAGATGCAGTGTGGGTGGTCCTTAGGTGAGGAGAAAAATCTCTGTAGGGGGGAATCTCTAGCACGCTCACCTGATTTTCTTTCGTAGAAGCTTCTGGAAAGTTCCAAAAAGTTGATTACGACAACAGGCAACTCGAGAGTAACTGGAAAACAGTAAAAAAAACGGCTTAGAATATTGATTTTTCTAACTGTAGTGTACTGTAGGATTACTGTTGGATACCGTAACCCACTGCGACATGATTCCCTCGAGGTGTTCATTGGTATAGGTGGTTGGGACCTCTGACCCTTTGGCGCGACAGGAGAGTCTGAACATACACACAGTCTGGACATACACACACCACGTTAGCGCTTTATTATATTAATTAACAATTTTGGAGAAAAAACCATACTGCCACGCGCTCATTCTAGCAAGAAATCGCAGCAGCAGTCACCGAAGAGGGATATAGAGGCGCCGCGAGAGCTCCAGATTATTGCAACCATACATCAACTCTTTCAAACACTACCTGTTGCTTACGTTCCACTCATCGCACATATTACATGGCTCTCATTTGCTGTTTAATTAGTGACGCCTGGGGGTAAGAGCACAATAATTTACCGAATTCCCTTCCTAAACTCGTCGTTTGGTTGAGCTGATCGTGATCGATAGCCGCCAGATGGAATGGATACTGAGAAAAGAAGGAGACCGGAGAAAAAAGAACACCGGTGAAAAGAAAAAAATGAGACCGGTGACGTAATGTGAAAATGAGCCTCTCGACCAGCTGTCTATACAGTCTATACACCGGCAGTGTGTTGTGGACAGCACATAGCATCGACTGACACAACTCATCCGGAACACGTCTGCAAACATTTTGGGCAATCAAGCTTTGCGTAGTCATATTGAAATGACTTCAGACCAGTTATCAATTGTTGAAAGTATAGGCGTTTCTGGGAGACGCGGCCGATGTGGGCAACCGAGAGAGTTGTCGGTACCATCAACTACCACAAGGCCGCTATCACATGTAACCAACTTTAAAATGTTGTTAAACTCTTCATAAAGTAGTCATTCTAGCCCTTCACCGGCTGGACGATTCGCGTCTTGATGCTCTCTGTCCCGAAATGGTCATCGACGAAAAACGCGACAGGAAAGGAGGGACGAGGACATAAGAGCGTTCAAGGTGCGCATTCTCTACACTCTACAGTAGCTCTCACACCACTTTTAAGTTTCTGATGTGCATTCCCCTGAACTGTTTTCTTTGACTCGCGATTTTTCATACAGCGATAGTGAAACTCTTCTGTGCTGGTCACTTCAATAATCAATTTTTTCAGTGGTTCACTGAAAATCTCGGCAATCACATCCATCGGTGGTTACTACGACACTGAAACGTGCGAGTGTGAGCGGCGGAGATTGATGGGAGGAGGAGAGGGAGATAAAGTCCTCCCCATTTCTCCAGAAGCACAATTTGTGCTCAAGCACGGTACATATACATTTGCGTACGATGTATAGTGATGTTAATTGTTTGTATGTTTTTTAAAGTTTGTGTTCTTCGATAACGTTTACCTCACAATAAGTTCCGCGGAAAACGGGAACGAGTCCCAGCAAATTGTTTGACAGGTGTTAGTACATTTTCCCTATTGCCTACTCAACATGCGACGTGCAGACTGCAAACACTTGCTCGATGAGCTCTCAATTTGCACGCGTTCTCGCGCGCCGTTCAGTTTCGGAGCCATAGCAACACTGCAAATCCTATTACACGTATTTGCCTCACATGTTTCAAACGTTTCTGTCGCTCTTATTTGTTTAGAATGACCGATCTAATTCTCAAGCAGCCTCGATTATTCATTGAATCGCACGGAGAGGAGCACTTGATCATAGGTAATGGTGCCAAACTATCAAAGCCATACATATTGATGAATATTAAGTGTCAATCACACAATTTAGGGTGTGGCTCGAGTGTGCAGTACGTGAAGCAATCGGACGTCCTCACATCAGAGGACAAAGTACTGCTGAATGTGTTTGCCCAACTCGACTACGAACATCCTCACGTGGACACGTACGTGCGAGGCATGCGGCGCTTCATAGCAGTTGACAGTAGGTGGAAGTAGGATTACATTCTGCGAGCCTCTTCTGCAGATGTCTTCCTGTTCTTCTCTCGTACCTGCATCGCAGTCGTGTCTCTCGAAGAACTGCAGACAGGTGGCTCGGTGTGCACTCAACGAGTCGTCCAGTTCGAGCACGAGCTTCTAGAAGTCGCCATTGTGGGAAGGCACTCGGTATCACTCTTTGTGTTTGCGTATGTACACCCTCATAATAATCTTTGTCTGCCAAGTGGTTATAGAGACACATTAGCACATCAGGAAATGTACAGTGTGGCAAATATTGAGCTGACCCTAGGCTATCTGTATCAAACATCTATCTACTTATGGAGGCTCCTTAAAATTCATGTTCCAGTTAGCGGTCATCTTCACCGACCGTGTCGGGGTGTATCAGATGAAGATCGCCGCTAGAGAGCTGCAAGTGACCCTCATCTCCACGCACAGCCTACCGAGGCAAGTCATGCCGACAAGTGCTCACCTGCGATGTTTCCGAGAGTGCATCGATGCGCCGATAAAGTGCGCGTCGATTCACGTGTTCGATAGCAAAAACTGGCACGTCGGCGCGTTCATCTGTATGTCCGTTCACTCCGCGCCTGGCAGAATGCTCCTCTTCCACGCACATTTCGACCGCATGAAGAAGACAGCAGAAGCTGTTCACGACCTTCTTGAAGGAATGCCCACGCAAATGGTACATTTTTTTGGGGTAAACTGCCAATTATTATTTTCAGCGCGATCTCTCTCCGGAGTGGATTCTCACTCACAAGGTTGACAGCTCGATCGGAATCAATATCGGCACCGCGAGTCACAAGGTCATACACTTATACAGTTCAAGTAACTCCGCACAAAGCGCTGTACTGAAGCATTGAAGGACTGATGCAGATTCATCTGTCGAAAAGTGTTGTTAGAGTCGCGGATCCGAACCAAATTGATAGGATATCTTAGTTAGGACCCCAGACATCGATTTCTGGTGTTACTTTTTCCTACGCGCCATATACGTTTCCAGTACGAAAACGTACAGAGCTAGTTTTTTGGCCACCTCATTCCACCTCTGGCGGTCAGGGACCGAGCCGTTGTGGCCTAGTGGTTAGCGTGTCAGTCTGTCAGAACAGAGGCTGGGGTTCGAGTCCGCGCACACGATTTTTGTTTTGCCAGCAGTTCCATGGACTTGCGTTACTTGTTGATGGAAAAACACAGATTACAAATGTTTTTGCTTTGTTATAACTGTTTTCAAACTGAACGTTTCAGCCAAAACAATATTTTAAGTGTTTAAAATACAATATAGTTGAAAGATATTGGAAAACAAATTTTGAAAAAAAGAAAAAAAAATATTTGTAGTTACGAACAGATCGAAACACTTCGCAACAAAAAAAACTTCAAGTCCAAGTCCAGAAACTGCTAGCAAAACAAAAATCGTGTGCGCGGACTCGAACCCCAGTCTCTGTTCTGACAGAGTGACGCGCTAACCACTAGGCCACAACTGCTCGGTGTATGACCGCCAAAGGAGGAATGAGGTGGCCAAGAACCCAGCCCTGTACGTTTTCGTATTGGAAACGTATATGGCGCGTAGGAAAAAGTAATACCAGAAATCGATGTCTGGGGTCCTAACGAAGATATCTTATCAATTTGGTTCGGATCCGCGAGTGTGGCTCTAACAACATTCCTCGTAAGTGGGATTTCACGCTACTGGTTTTCGCAGATTCAACAATATCAGATGGAAGTGAGTTCCAAACTCCATAAACCCTCTGAAAGAACGCGCTGCTCCGCAGAAACGAGTCATATGATGGCAAAAGACGATATTTGTGAGATGTGCGCGACCGAGTTGGGATTAGTGTAAAAAGACCAGAATAATTAAGAGAGGTGGTTTTAGTAATAACCTTGTGAATGTACACTACGTCATTTATAAAGCGGCGTTGTTCAAGAGTTTGAAGGCCAAGAAGCTGGAGGCGTTGGGGATATGTGAGCGAGAACAAGCCAACGCGACGACATAGTCGGCGCGTATAGTATGGCTGCACTGACTCGATCAAGTTCACTGATCCCACATCCTGAGGGTTCCACAATTCAGTACAATCTAGCTTGCAGCGAAAATACGTTGTGTAAGCGGTGACAAGAACATTCAAGTCTCTTGTACGATAAACTCTCAGAAACTTATTTATGGCATTAAGAGTGCCTTTAACAATGTTCGCAAAATGGTCATCAAAAATCAAGGACCCACACATAGTCACACCAAGGTCCCTTACAGAGTTAGCAGGTGCGAGCGTAGTGCCATGTGCTGTATACTCATGTTTGGGATTTCGGCGGCCTATGTGCAGAAAAAGCGAAGTATATTTTCAAATCGTCTGCGTATAGAGCACACTCGACATAATCAGGCAGGCTATCAACAATATTATTGATAAAGCTATTGAAGAGTATGGGTCCAAGACACGACCCCTGCGGCACGCCACGCCACAAACATGTTAAAAATGTTTAACAAAAAGAAAAAGAAGAACGTATTTGTAGTTACAATCAGATCGAAGCACTTTGCAACAAAAAAATCATGTCCAAGTCCAGAAACTGCTGGCAAAACAACAATCCTGTGCGCGGAATCGAACCACAGCCTCTGTTGTGACAGACTGACGCGCTAACCACTAGGCCACAACAGCTCGGCCATTAACAGCCAGAGATGGAATGAAGTAGCCAAAACCCTATCAATTTATCCTATCAATTTCGTTCGGATCCGCGAGTGTGGCTCTAACAACACTCCTCAGGAGCTAATCTGTCGCTCGCCATCTAATATAAAGAGAGAGACTCTAAATCACTACTCGTTTCAGAGGCGCACCGGTACAATACTGTATGTGAGCATGCGTCCGTTTGATAGGCGTGACTACTTCAGCTTCCTGTATCGACACCATGGAATCGCCGCTTTTGGGGGACAGGCAGCTTTCGACTTTGCGGTACGGACATTCTCCCATACTATTAGACAACAACACAATGTGGATAAGTTTAAAGTAACAAGTTGAACAAAACCAGTTTCGACTCCTATTCTAGACTGGAATTGTTTTAATTGGACAGTGCGGCGGAGTCTCATCAGTAGGAACCGCTAGACAAACACATAACATGCAAACGTACAACAACACGAATGTTTAGTGTAGAACTTGTCAGAAGAGAAGAGGAAGAAGGGAATATAGAATCCATATAGGCGAAATAGTCGAATCGAGTGAAAAGACAAGTAGACAGTGAATATGCAGCGGTTGCGAGCGTGAGTGGTCAGTATGGCACGCCGGGTCAGGTCAAGGGAATGAGAGAGAGAGGGAAGGAAGTGGGCATGAGGGGGCGGAGCGGACTGACCCCGCACGCCACTGTTCCCGCCCGATCAGCGAATGATTGCGAGAATGTGGTATCACACTGTCTCTGTAAGAATCGGACGAGATGGTTGCTAGGAGCTATGTCAGCGCACATTAGGGTTATCGAAGGTCCTCAACAAGATGCAATCAGTCGTTTTTGTCAAATATGCAAATTTGGCCAATTAAGGGACCACTACCTCAAATCGGTGAGTTTTTGTCAAAACACTTCAAATAAGGACTCGTTCGATTTCTTATCCAATTTTAAGAACATTTTCATATACTAAACTTTTTGAAAAAATCTGATTTGAAAACGTTATGACCAAAAAAATGAAAAATTTTCATATTTTTAATTTTTATGAGTATGTTCCGTTCCGAAAAAACAAAAATGAATTACACCATTAGAAAGAGCGTTTTTTGTTTAGATTGCATGATTTTGAACACAGAAATCGATTGTACCGTCTTTCGCCATCCAGACGATTGAAAGTGGTCCAGGCAGCAGAAATGGGGCTGTGTGAACGTTTTCATGTTATATCAATCCGAAAAAACTAAAACTAAATACACCATCAGAATCTACGTGTCGCCGAACACATCGCCACATTGTCTCTCAGCAATCGGAAAATGTGTGTTTCAATAACACCATGTCCATGTACAAATTTGATGTTCAGATCATCGTGCAAGTTCTAACAAACGGCTCGGTGAAACGCGATATCATAACAGTTAGTTCATAGGTTTTTGAAGTTTCTCATTTTTTTGTAGCTGGAAACCGTGGTGGATGGAGTGGAATCATCATTGCTCACACGAGAAGTCGAGTACAGAATGTGGCCTGAAGATGAACAGCGAGACATCATCTCTCTTCACGCTTCTCCCATCAATACCCCGCTCCTTCTCACTCACTATCACACCACGGTAGAGTTGTAGTCTAGTATTCGCTCGATGTGCGGTAGATTAGAGAAAGATTCAATGATGGCGTAAGATCGTTAAGATCGTTAATCGTATTCATGATGTTATCGGAGTATGTTGTTGTGTTTGAGGCGACGAACCAGCTGGAGGTGTGGGACGTGGCGTACCGCGTGCGTGTCTCTCTCATTCCCCTCTGTCCCCGTCTCTGCCCCTCGCCTCGACACTACTCCATCACTCTCGTCTCCGCCACTCGCCACATCCACATCGCTATGCAGTTGAAGAACGCTCGAAACGAGCCGCAGGTTTGTCAAGACTTACACGAAGATTCTCGGTATGCACAGCTCATTTAGCGTTATTTGTCACACTTTCAGTCATAAAGGATTCTCTTAACTCAATGTTCTAGTGGGTTCGCATCGTTCGTCCCATGTTGTATTGCCGGAGTGTGAATGCTGACCCAACAGCCATCCCGAGGCTCGTGGATTCCGATCCCACTGGCGAGTGCATAGTAGCCATGGCATTCGATCGTCTCTCCATTGCATATCGCAATGAAAAAGGTACGAATCAAACAGAAAACCCATGTAATGTCTTAATTCAGGGGTTTTGAACATGAAGCATGGTTTCGGAGCGAAAAACGTCGATTGCCGCATTCTAAGTCGACCTAGACAAGAACTGCAACAAGAGTGTTTCGTGTATTGTTTCGCACCGTACAGTACTCGTCTCCTCAGCATACGTATCTCACGAAAACTAGGTCAGATCTGTGTGTTTTGAGCACTTTTGAAAAGTTGGGTTCAGAAAAATCGCTGCAACATTCAACTATGGACCTTCGAGAACACGACTTGAAAGAGAATGTTTTGTATGTGCACTGCGATCACACAAATAGCACCGCTTTCGTTGTCGCGGAATTCTCCGTATTGTGAGTCTTTTAAGTTTTAGTTATTTTTTATAGGTAGTATACCCTCTGATTCTGATTGCATGAGTTGTTGTTACCAGTTTATTGCTCATTATTGGTTAGTTATAATTCCATAACATGATAATTGAAATTTCAATAATTACCATTTTTAAAATATAAAACATAAATTTAAACGTTTGACATTTACCGCAAAATGTAAGCAGTTTTAACCACGCCCGCAAATTTATGTTCACCAACTGCGGTTATATCATCAAACTGACCGGAGTGATTCGTTTGTTTCGCAAAATTGTGTTCTAATGGTTTTGTGGTTTGTTTTAAATGTTCATTTCACATTCAAAAATCAAAATAAACTCAGAACAATGTATATTAACAATGTTAAACATATTTGTCAAATTTTCATAAAATAGAAGTTTTCATGTTTCTTTCCATTAAAAGCTTATTTGCATAAGGGTAAAGATATTTTCAAGGGATAGTATATTGACCAATTATGTTTTTATCAATGAGATTGAACAAATAAACAACACAAATTGCAAATTTGAAGTCATGCGGTCAGAGGGTACACTACATTTAACTACTTCATGTAGTATTCAATTTTTTTTCTAGCTGGTTCGACGGTCACACGAACATAGGTTTCATGAAGTGCTTCAACCTATGCGCCTGTCGCTTTGTAAGCACTACTCGCGCAAAACCAGGTGCGTTACTTATTATCATAACATTCTCTTCTCATCTGCTAACTATCATAACATTCTTATTATCATAACATTCTCTTCTCATCTGCTAACTCAATTTGTCGTTTGAAAATCCAAGAGCCTTGTTTTCGACAAGAAGATCTCCGGATTCAACCAGTTAAACGGAAAAAAATACTTCAGCTCGAACGATTGTGGCACTCGATAAAGGCGGTGGTATATGGACCTTATCCGAACATTTCCAGCTCCAGAAGTTCAGTCAGAACGTTACTGCATTTGAAGTGAGTCATTTCATCGTTTTTTTCCATAAAGTTTACAAACTTGAAAAAAAAACACTCACACACAAAAGTTCTTACAGATTCAACTTTCAGGTCTATGAAAAGTACATATTTGTTGGGCACGGCAGTGGATTGATCGAAATGTTCGATGACGCAAGAGTGGCGCACTCTACCATTGACTACCACAAACATCCAATCAAGAGTGAGTTATAACACAAAAAACCCGAGTGTTTTGTTTTCAGCGATTCGTGGTTTGAACACCAAATATGACCTCGCCGCTATCGATTCCGGTCGACCGGAAGTGGTAATTCACAGACGTGTCAACTACAAGGTTAGCTAGTACAAAGTAAGCTGAACTCAAATATTAAGTACACTGTTCTGATGCGCATTCCACTCGGCTGCCCGCTCGACTCGCGATTTTTCTTCAGATTTGAAGAAAAGTAATAATATTGCATGAAACTTCTGGGTCACTTCTATAATCACTTCTTTCAGTGGATCACTGAAAATCTCGGCAATCACATCCATCGGTGGTTACTACGACACTGAAACGTGCGAGTGTGAGCGGCGGAGATTGATGGGGGGAGGAGAGGGAGATGGAGGACATAAAGCAACGAGGAATGGAAAGAGTGCGACTACCAAGAACAAAGCGAAAAAGAAGAGAAAGAGAGGCAAAAAGAAACATTAGCTCACAAGATGTGCATGTGATGTATTTCTGTGACTTGTAGTTTTGTTTGCGTACAATGTACAGTGATGCCAAAAGTTTGTATGTATCTTTTAAAGGCACAGTGGCGCTTAGTTTTGACTTTTGAACATTGCTTGAGCCAAATAAACACGAAACAATCGAAGAAAACGCGAAAGAACGGCGTTTCCGCGTTACCTACACGCTTACCAACATCTGCACGTGCGAAGCTTGGTAAGGCGAATTCGAATTTCGCGCCAAAATGCTTATTCAAAAGTTCAGCTCTGTGCGCATCTCGTCGATATGAGTTCGACGGTACATGTCTTTGTAGTGTTGTGGTAACGCTCACGGTTCACGAACCAATCTACGCCGGTTCGATTCCCGCTACGTGCAATCAGTTTTGCCAAGTTCTCATAATTGAATTTCGATCCACCTTGGTAACGCTAAACGCCCCTGTGCCTTTAAGTTTATGTTCTTTGATAACGTTAACCTCACAGAAAGTGAACCGCGGAAAAAAAAATGAAAATCAAGTGTTGTATTGTGGTATGAATCGCAAGTAGACTACAATTTATCCATGAACAAATAAAAGTCATCATAAGAAGAGACGAAATCAATCAATGATGCAATTGTAGTGTCACAATAACCACAGGCAAACTGTGAATGTTGTAATATACTCGTGACGTGCCAAAATGAGACGAGAGTGAGATGTACAAAACACAGTGGGATCTCGCCTTCTCTAACAGGCTGTATCTCACTTCCTTTTGATGGCGTCGACATCCGCAGCGGCTTGCGGATACTTTCCCGGACGACTTCGACGCACCTGAACGAATCATACGCAAACAGAACATGTACAGAATCACAGGCGATAGACAGGCTCACCTCTGATGGCACCTTCTTCTTCCGTCCCCGCGTGCTCTTGCGTGGCATAAATGGCTCTTTCTCCAACTCCTTCTCATCTGAGATCGTCTCCTGTACTCTATCCCAGTAGTCAGACAGAGAGGGGAAGCACTTTCGACCAGTAGACACGAACGCGGTGTTGTTCTGAAGAAATACACATGATTGAGAAATGAGACGAGATATCAATAAGAGTCTTGTGAACAATTGAGACGCGCTAAAATATCTTCAGAAAAGGTACCTTTTTCGTCCAGTTCTTCCGCATTCTCGACTCTGTTGCTTGTTTGTGAAGATTGCGAAAGTGCGCGCGCATATTGTAGTAGTCTGAAGAGATTGGTTCAACTGGCGACAGAGAGAAAAGGGAGATCACTCACAGAACTTAGACGAGGGACACATGCCGCACTCGAACCGCTGCGGCAGTCGGAGATGGGATCGAATGTGGGCAAAGAGATAGAAGTCATTCCCACTGACAACTCGCTCACCGCACATCTGGAAGAGACATTCCTTTCATCCCCTCACCCCTCTCACTTACTCACCGCGCATTCTTCGATCTGTATCGCCTTCTCTTTCTCCTTTTCCCCCTTCCTCGCCAGTGTGTCTCTCTTCCTCAGTACTCGATGGAACGACTGATCGGGAGTCGCAGATTCCCTGAAATCTGAACGTCAGCAAGTTGAGATTACGGTAACAGTACCTCTGTTCCTGCTCTCCTTTCGAGCTCTCCTCGTACAGAATCGATGAGTCGGACGGTGTGGTGGAAGTGCGTTTCATTCTTTTCGTTGCCCTGAAAAAAACTTTCAGGATTCGACTCCGAGCCGCCGCCGCCCACCCTCCTCGACCACTACTTACCGGTTATCCTCTTGCTGACACTCGTTCACCTGGATGTTCGTAGCAGGCTCGAACTACAACATACTACATGAACATCATAGTTACGACAGATAACACCAAAATAAAAATGAAAGAGAAATAATAACTACCTCGTTGTGAAAGGCAGACTCAGATAGCACGAGATCAGGTGAAGAGTGAACCTGCAAATGAATGCGTGTGCGTCGAGCGACAACAACGAAGTAACTACTCACCTGCGGTTTCACATCCAGATCAACTGCTTGACAGATGGGGAAGGAGTATGGGAGGAGAGGAGTATACAGTGACTCGTTGGATGGAAAGAGAGCCGGGCTGGCCTCGGGCTCCCACTGCGACATTGCTACCGCGGAACGATGGGCACACTCGGAACACGCACTGGAAAGGAGCAGAGTGAGAACTATGATTACTCGAGTGGCTTACTGACATGACGTGATAACTCTTCGTAGAAGTGTTGAGAGAAAAGAGAGAGAAGAGAGAAGAGAAAAGGAGGGAGAGAGAAGGAGGGAGAGAGAGACAGACAGAGAGAGAGGAAGAGGGAAGAAGAGAGAGGGAGAGGGAGGGAGAGGGAGAGGGAGGGAGAGGGAGAGGGAGGGAGAGAGAGAGGGGGGGAGGGAGGGGGAGAGAGAGGAAGAGAGAGGGAGAGAGAGAGGAAGAGAGAGAGAGGGGGAGAGAGAATCGCACCCACCTTTTCTCTCCTCTGTAGCACCCGCACCGCCTAGCTTGCACAGCGTCCTCTCCAAACAGAACATCAGCTGAGAACACCTGTGACGTCACGTCATGCGAGCAGAAGAACTGAACAGTTTCACATAGCATTTGGGAACATTTCGAAAATGCTTACCAACCTCCATGATTTCGGCGCGTAGAGCAAAGTCGTACACTTTTGATGGAGGCAGACGAACGATGAAATACATTGCAGAATAGGAGTGTGTAGACGAAAGTAATCTTGAAGTAATGCGAGGTTGTAAGGGCGCAGTATCAATCAGAAGAGGGTATATGACCAGAGGCGAGACGCGGTCGTATCACTTGCCGCATCTTCTCCTTCTCCCCTCTCTCCTCTTTGATACACCGACCTACAACAGATTGCGCCTCGAGCAAACCTAATTATATAGAAAACATGTCAGTCGGAAAGTGACGATCATGCTGCGCTCTCGAAATACACTGGTCGGAGCCAGCGTGTGCTTTGCGCCGGGTTAGCATGGTTTAGGCTCACTGTGACCAGGAGGAGGAAAGCATCAGCTCAATTTATTATTCTATCGTAACCATTGTTTATGCAATAAGATCGAATTATTCTGCTATCATAACCTTCATTTATGCAAGAAGATCAAATTATTCTTCTACCGTAACCCTTATCTTTGCGAAATGAAAAAAAATATTCTCCTACCATAACCCATATTTAAGCAAGGAGATAAAATTATTCTTTTACATCACACGTCTTTCCAACTCTACCGACTGCTGTCATGTAAGGATGTAAGTGATTAACTGACGAAATCACCATATTTCTCTGAACAATGAAAACACTTCGCGAACGTGATGACATGATTTACACTGACGGATTCATAGAAGGTAAAAACTGCCTGCCGCAGATTTTTTGCCAATGTGTTATAAATATATTTATTTACATCAAAATTTCATTCATTGTCTTGTGGCAAGGAAGTCAGAATATCACAAAAGCGATCACAGAGTGGACTGGGCAATATAAACAACGTGTGTCTACATGAACAAAACATTGATACTGTAACTAGTCAACGAATACAGTGATACCGTGAAAGTTGTGTGAACAATTTCTTCGGGTTGACAAATTACTTGAATGATACATCGATACTGTATGCCCTCTCCCTTCTCGCTCCCCCAATGTTCACTGGGTAGAGGGGCGGGGCTCGAGTGGGCGGGGCTGGGGAGGAAGCCTGGTCATCTACAGCCACAAAGTTGTCGTAGAACACAGGTCGCTGCAAGACAAATCCACATATTTTACATAAAAATGCGAAAGATCTACTGTAGATCATGACGTCACAAGATAGTATCAAATAAAATTTCAGCCGCATCCACCTAAGCATCCATTCGTCAAAAAATTCAGCCGCATCCACCTAAGCATCCATTCGTCATGAACAAAAAAATTTCCGCTAGCGTCCCAGTCTATCCCTTCATTATTCGAGATTCATCAGTTGCCTGTTACCTCGAATGGATGATGGTCGGACGGCAGCCCTCCCACGTACGGCTGCACTATCACCGTCTCCATTTCATCGTCTGAAAATGTCTGCCCTTCTCCTTCTCCCTATATTGAGCGATCACTGACGATTCATTCATGAGCAACTAGCACGCAATGCAATTTCAAATATCGTT
This sequence comes from Rhabditoides inermis, assembly GCA_963966185.1. NCBI lineage: Eukaryota > Metazoa > Nematoda > Chromadorea > Rhabditida > Rhabditidae > Rhabditoides > Rhabditoides inermis. Next base: position 1,342,707 of record CAWZYM010000172.1, read on the forward strand.
CAAGCATGCAAAAAAGGCGGTGAGATACCGTAGCATGATGATATGATGATATGATGGTGTGTTGTATGTAGTATGATTTTCGAATGTCTCGACTCACCATTGACATCCCTCTTGAGCGACGACGTGGGCATGAGGGCGTCTATGAGGAAGTTGTAGAGAGAGACGATCAGAGAGGGCAGGTAGGCGAGCCATCTGGTAAGAGATACGTTGATATATACGTTTCACTATCATTACATGTACAAATGATAAATATTCAAATCAATTCGACTCGAATATTCTAAGCATGTAAAAGCTACGTTTCTAACAAAAATATAGGTCATCTCTGCTACAGTGCTTTAGTGTTGAATCAGATGGACAGACAGATAGTGTCTCCTTTAGCCTTGTCTGTCTCGTGTGACTCACTGGTAGACGTACACCAGCCAACTCAATGATTTGTTTTGAAGACATTTACGTTTCAATATCACTAAATGCCTGACTTTTGTCAGATGCAACATTGCAACAAATTGATGTTCGGGTAATTTTCAACTCATCGATAATTTCGTCTCATCTCTAACTACTAACTACACATACTTCCATCACTGGGACAACACAACAGCATGACAGTCACAGAACAACTTATCAATATCGTTGTTAGAACTATACATTAATGCACGAAGTGTAAAAACATATATAGTGCATATGTACAATACTATCTACACTCACTGGCATAGCATCCCTCCGCAGCAGAAGCAGCACCAGCAGCCGAAGCAGAAGGTCATGGCGAAGAAGCCGAGTGCCATCGTCAGCTTCTGGCGGGCTTCGCCTGGAGGAAATATTATGAGACATCTCGATTGTTCCATTTTGATAATTTTGCTTATTTAATTCAATATGAACAAACCGTTACTAATTTAATTGACATCGGAATTATTTTTGCCAATGGTCTACAGCTGCCAATTGTTCTGCATAGTTCACGTGTCTCCCCGGTACGTTTTACGTGTTTTATAAAATGTTTCCCGCTTTGTTCTCGTTCTCTCCTAATCTCCTTTTTATTCATCAGTAAAAGAGTAGCTTTTCCACAGCTTCATACTTCAGCAAATTTTTCGGATCACTGTCAAACGTTGGTTCTTTGTATACCTTGAATGCACCTTGAATGTTGACGGTCATACCTTGAATGATTGGCTCGTTGATCTCATCCTCGCTGTCGAGGATGACTCGAACCGAGATGATGATGGCCAGGTTGAACAATGTCACCTGCGATTATAGTCATTACTTTTTAGTAATTGTAAATTACTGCTTATCAGTAATTACTACTTTTTAATTATTACTATGTTCTATGTTCTATTACTTTTATAACTACTAGATAGTACTTGCATAACTGTTTCACTACAGTCGATAATGTGAAATGTTGTCATTCAAAATACTCATACTGCTCTACTTTTAGCAGTCATGATCTTTTACTCTGTGGTTTTTATGACCAGACCACCACGTTTTACAGTTTTACCAAAGCCGTACATGGGAGATAGCATAAGAGAAGTGCCATATAAACACCATAACCTCAACAAATACCATAGCAAGGCCACCATAGCGATACAGCCACCTTAACATAGACTCACAATAACGACAACAGTCGTGATGAGGGTCCAACTCTTGGCCTTTCCCGCCTCTCGCTCACTGAACAGCATGTCAAAGCCGAAATGATCGGACAAATGACAGTAGGAATAACTGTTAGGAGTCCACCAGCGAATCACTCAGTGCCACTGAGTGAGGCAAATGTATCAATCGATGTCGGTCCGCATTCCAAATGCGTAGCGTGAGAGAGAGAGAACACGCGCGATTATTGTAATTTACCGCGCTCGAGGTCACTCTCTCACTACTACTCCATTTAGCATGTTGTTATTGGGCATACCAATCCGATCATTTGTAAATCGTAAAAGTTGATCGCCACTACAGATAGCAGACCACTTGAAACAGACAAGCGTTGAGTTGTTTTTTTCTCAACCCCTGCCTCGAGGGGACAAATCTCTCTCTCTCTCTCTCTCTCTCTCTCTCTCTCTCTCTCTCCCCTCCATTCTCATTCAGTGCGTGTGAAACGTGATATGGCTAGGGCCATAGAGGGTCAACGTCTGCGCCCTCCTTCGATCGCGCGCTCTCTCGCCGCACTCTCGCACCGCGCACCATGGGGCGTAGATGAGCTATCGTGTTTGTCTCGGCCGAGTGAGCACACGTCTTTCGAGTGTTGTCGAGTCACTTGTCAGATTATCTCCTCCCTGATACGTTTCCTTGCAACTGTATTCTTCTTTGCTATCATTTTTATCTTGATACGTTTCACCGAATACAAACATTCGCTGTATTTTCCCCAAAAAAAACAATCAGTTGTGTGAAAAACTGTGTTCCTCAAAAATGTTGTGTTTGGTTTGTTTGATTGACCACTAAAATGTAACGGTGTGATTCCGCGGCAGCCCAGATGTTTTGGATGTGCCTGATTCGAATGTCAAAGTCTCTCTCTCTCTCTCTCTCTCCTCTCTCTCTCTCTCTCCTCTCTCTCTCTCACTCTCACTCTCTCTCTCTCTCTCTCTCTCTTTCTCTCTCTCTTTCTCTCTCTCTCTCCACAGCTGCGCCGTACGCCTTTGATCGCTATCGTCAGTTGTCCACGATTGATTTCTTTATTTGGATGTATCGATGACTGTTTGAAATTGTTCGTTGTATGTTTCAGATGTGGGTTCTTATTCCACTTCTCGCTGGCGTAGTCCACGCTGGATCGTGGTTCTATGGACGGTCAGTATCACTCTCTCCCTCTCTCTTTATCTCTCTCTCTCTCCTTCTCTCTCTCCTTCTCTCTCTCTCTCTCTCTCTCTCTCTCTCTCTCCAACATTCCTTTCAGTGAGCGCCCCGATTCGTGGACCGTCGGAGGCGTGTGGCCGCTTCCACAGGTATCTAAATGTTTATGTGAAAGAATGTACGTTTCAAACAGTCTTGATATGTCACTGTATAGTTGAATGTGCAATACTGCTGAATTGCAAGTGGCGCTACAAGTTATTGAAAAAGTGAGAAAATTTGATCGACATTCCAACAGAACATGTTGACTCAGAAACTTGATCTCCGCTGAATAATGGAGCTTCGAAGCAATGACATCATGTGTTTCAGTCGATCATCTACGGTGCCCGGAACGGCTCGCTCCATCCGGACAGTCTGTCGGTCGATGCCGGCGAGCACTTCAACTGCGACGTCATCAGGGAGAACGTCGACCACTACAGTTCCGTGTTAGCTGATTTTTTTGATGCACACAATACTTAAGTATGCACAATACTACTGCACAACTTATGTATGTATTTTTTTTAACCAAAACGCAGCATCTATTGTTTAGCAACAACACTAATGTTTTTAGATGACTGACTGAAACGTATCGCTCTTTCAGTGCAGCACTGGCTGTTCCCGTTTCCTGTCAAGGCGAATGCCACCGCGCCATACACACTCAAGGTGAGGGGGATTTCATTGAGATCTTCAGAATAGGAATTTATCTCGAAACAAGTGGCACTCCATATTGATTACGTAAACTACGGTGGAATACGGTAAAGTACAGTAATATAATGCGACAATGCCTACAACGAGTTCCAATAACACGTTCTTCTTTCTCAGATCATCATCAAGCGCCCGTGCGATGCGGGAGTGCCGCAGCACAACTTCAACGAGGAGTGTAAGTCTACATTTTTCTTGAGAGAGAGAGAGAGAAAGAGAGATGCCTTGTCCAGACAAGCTCCGTGTCGCCCCGACCCTCGCCACCATCGAGGCGCAGGAGCAGTGGGGCGCCGTCCGAGCCCTCGAGACATTCTCACAACTCGTATTCTGGAATGAGAAAGAGAATGAGGTGAAAATAGCAAACAGATGTACGGAAATGCTTTCAATTTACGCTGAACTTGAAACGTATGTGTTATACAAATCACGTCGTTTTATGCCAAAAAGGCGATACTTTTCGTGTTTTTTCGAGCGTGATAACGGATAACCATTCTCATTTGAATTATAACCTATAATAATGTGACAATCAATTGCAAGTGTTAATCATTGCGTATTCAGGTAACGGAATGAAAATTAATCGGTAATTATTTTCAGTACCAGATCCGCACGGCGGAGGTGCATGACTGGCCGCGGTTCCCTGTGAGGGGGATTCTACTGGATACGAGTAGACACTTCCTGTCTGTCAAGACTATCAAGAGACAGCTGGTGGGTGCTAGTGTGAAATAAGAGAAAAAAGTAACTGTTTGATGTACTTGAACAGTATGACACTTTCATTATTGCGAGTAAGCATTTGTAGTAGTCATATCGTTGTTGAAACTTATTGGACAGAAAGTGAGTGACCTAGAACACAACGCTTTCCTTTGTGCGGGAAATAAAACTTACTTGATTAGGTGAGTGATTGAAGATAAATGTCAGTTGGTGAATGGCGATGAGTAGTTGGAGTGGTTTTTATGTGTAGTATCTACTTTTTTTTGAAATCACTAAATTGACTTCTTATTACTCATTATCGTCCCTGACTCGTCGCATAGTCAGTGACTGAAACATACTTCATGTTCACTACAATTGCATGGTTTCGTTGCAGGACCTGATGGCTCAGTCGAAGATGAACATGCTGCACTGGCACATCGTCGACAGCGAGGCGTTCCCATACACATCAGACAGGTTCCCAGAACTACACACTGTGGTAAGCAGTTTCACTGTGAAGTACTTTTTGAAAAATATGATAGAAAACGGATGCGTATTGTTGTAACTCACGCTACGTTAACTTGTAGGTCGAGCGAAACGTATGTATGCATTATGTCCATTGTTTATATTTTTTGATCTTTTCTTCATCTACCATTCCCTTTCCAGGGCGCCTACTCCCCCCGGCACGTCTACTCGCGGAGGGACGTGCAGGACATCATAGCCTACGCGAGAACGCGCGCCATCCGAGTCATGCCGGAGTTCGACCTGCCTGGTCGGGAAATCATTCACTTTGAGACTTCTCCATCAGTACCTCTTCTTATTGGTAGACGGTTTCTTTTGATAATTCGACCTGCCTGTTAGGCCAGTCTTCGTGTTTGGGGGGAGGGTTACCGATCGGTAAAAAGAGTGCATTCGATGATATCAACATACGTTTGATAGAAATTCGACCTACCTCGTAGGGAAGTTTTCGTTTTTAGGAAAAAAACCTGACGAAAAGAGTGCAATTCGTAATAACATGTACGATTGATAGAATTGAGAATGTATGATATCATTTATATGACAGCAACCCATTGTCAATTGCCCGAAATTTGTTCTGTTATTGGCAAAATGAAACGTAAGTCTCATAGCATTCTTATGAATCTTCGAGTTATCTTCACCGTATTAGCGCGTAATTACTGATTGTGTGTTCAATCAATAGCTAATTTGATTATTAAAAACACAACTAATGTATCCAGGTCACACGTCTTCGTGGCGCGGTCGGAAGGGGTTCCTGACGGAGTGCTACGATGCGAGCGGCAAGCCGACTGGGCTGCCCAATCTGGTACATCCCCTCCTCTGCCCCCCCTCTCTCTCTCTCTCTCTCTCGCTCTCTCTCTCTCTCTCTCTCTCTCTCTCTCTCTCTCTCTCTCTACTATTTCCATTGTTCCATTTTAGGTCGATCCTTCGAAAGAATCGAACTTCAAGTTTATCGCAGACTTTCTTGAGGAGGTAAGTTAAATCGTGAATTTTCGAATTAACAAATCAACAAATCTGCAACTTCCGGTCACCGAAACGTTCCCGGAGAAGTTTCTCCACCTGGGAGGCGATGAGATCAGCGACTACCTGGAGGAGTGCTGGTGGGAATAATCAATAATCAATCAATAATCAATCAATAATCAATCAATGCATGTTCAGGACGCGCAACCAGAAGATGATCGATTTTCTCGCGAAAAAGGGTCTGCGAAACGAGACCAGGGAACTGGAGAACTACTTCTTCGAGAGGATATCGAAGATTGTCAAAGTAAGATCTCTTATTTTTAATTCTATTCCAAGTACAAACACTTCCAGGATCTGAAATCGCGGCGCGACCCCGTCTTCTGGCAGGAGGTATTCGACAATAACAAGCCGGTCGGTGCATATTTTGACCAGTTAAAATGTGATCAATGGAGCTCAAAAAAGGGGTTCCATCGATCAATCATCGAATAACACGTTCCTTGCTAGTTGGAAAGTGTAGTGTAGTGACTGCGAATAAGTAAATCCCAACTCCCAAGAAACGCTGATACTTGAAATTTTTGCAGGACTCTTCTCAGGTGATCCACTTGTGGAAGGGAAACACGCGGGCGGAGGTCGTTGAGCAGGTTCGATTTTCATTCATTTCTCAGTCACTCAAACGATTCACTCTCACTTTATCGAATTTCTGGCAAAATGTGATTGGCGATTAGATATTGATAGGGCACGGAAGCTGAATGTTTGTATGATACATTTGAAACATATATATATATATATATATATATATATATATATATATACCCTAAATAAGGTATATATATATATACCTTATTTAGGTGAAGAATATCACCTCTCGGGGCCACGCTGTCATCGTGTCTGCGTGCTGGTAAGTGATATTTTATTGAACATGTTTTTAACTCTGTACGTTTCAAAAGAAGCATAAGTTGAAAACATCACGCTGATATTCAATTCTAGCTCGTTTTCCTATAGTTACCTGAATAAAACTGTATAGTGTTACCAGTGTCAGTTGTGTTGATAGGTATTAGTAGTAGCAGATACAGTGCGGCCCCCCTCTTTCCAATCCCCAGGCGACCAATTTTGAATAAAATGCACAATGAAAAAAGAGACTTAGAGCTTTGTTTTTGTATCTGCTACTAGTGGTATTGATTAGCAATATGAACGGCATTTTAAAGTTTTCTTCAGGTATCTCAACTATATGAAATACGGCGCGGATTGGGCACAAACAGTGAACGGACAGGTGGAGACAAATGCAGAGTGAGTTTAAAGAAGCACACAAATTTGAGTGCTATTGCACACAATTTTATAGACATCTATAGTATTCGTTGTGTTTTTTTGTTGGTCAACCATGAATGCAGTTGTATCAATGGGTCTATAGATGAAATTACTTTTAATAACTGCATAAGTTTTAATTCACAGGTACTACCAGTGTGACAATCATTGTACTCACTTTACTCATTATTCTCTGCATCGCAGGTACTACCAGTGTGACCCTGGCGCGTTCGATGGTTCGGTGGAGCAGCACCGACTGGTGCTCGGAGGCATAGCCACCATGTGGGGGGAACTGGCGGACGGCACTAACGTGGAGGCCAGACTGTGGTGGGTGGTTATCTCCTAGGTAAAGTAAAGGTATCCCTCCGTTTCAAGAGATTCACTCTGCGGAGGGGGTCAAAGGAGAGTTCATTTGTATTGACTGTTCTTCGGTGCGGTATGTGTTCGTAGGTACTGCTACATTATGTCTTTCGGTACTCGACATTTGCAGTGATTTTATTTCATTATCTTCTTCCAGCGAAAACGCACGTCACATTGAACCATTTTTGTCAACTGAGCTTTAATATGAACCTGAAACGTACACAATTTAGTTTTTAGAAAGAAGTTATTTTTCAGGCCCCGCGCCTCCGCGGTGGCAGAGCGACTCTGGTCCGATCCGGCAAAGACATACAGTGCAAAGGTGAGAGATAAAGAGAGAGATAAAGAGAGAGAGAGAGAGAGAGAGAGAGAGAGAGAGAGGAAGAGGGAGAGAAAGAGAGGAGAGAGAGAGAGAGAGAGAGAGTCCCCCCTTGCAGCTGGCGTGGCCTCGTCTGCACGAGCTGCGTTGTCGGCAGGTGGCGCGTGGCTACCGTATCCAGCCCACCTACTGGCCCGACTACTGCCCATTCGAGTTCGAAGAGTGATCGACGACCGTTCTTAGTGTTCTAAGAGTTCCGGGACTTATTGCACAAGAGTCTCCTCGTGACTTTCCTGTCCTATTGGCGTTGTACCCGGGGTTTGACGAGTTATTGTTAATTATGTAATCGGCATTTGACGAGAAAAACTCATTTTGTTGTGATTGTATTAATAATATTGACTTGACATTCGTTGCTTGTTAAATTATCTTTCAAAAGTACTTCCAAGTAAAAGTAGTTGGTTTGTACCGTTGTCTCAGTTGAGCAAAAGGACTGACATGTTTTCAATGGAGACATGTGCCAACAGGCTCTCTCTCTCATACCAGTGCAAAGCGGCCATATTATAATGAACGCGTTTACGAAGTTATGCAGTTATTATCTAAAAGCACAACTTCTGTTGTAACATAACACGTCGAATAATGCTGAGAGCCTGTTTGCACATGTCTCCATTGAAAACATGTCAGTCCTTTTGCTCAACTGAGACAACGGTACAAACCAACTACTTTTACTTGGAAGTACTTTTGAAAGATAATATCTGTCCTTTTCTTAAGTTTTGTTTCACAAAATTACATTTTCATACACGTTCGCGATTCGCTGCGAGGATACCGACGCGCACCCGCTACTCGCCTATCTCTCTCTCTCACTCACACACAGAGGGGGCGGGGCGAAAGCGATTGTCCGCCGCCCGCCCGCCCGACACCAATCTCAATCCGCACTCGAATGCGGACTCTCCGTATCTCGCTTCAAATTCAATCAAACTCAATACAACTTTCTATAACTCTATCGAATAGAGATGTGAATGCAATGTAACAGTGGAAATCACTTCAAAATGAGGAAAAGTGCTTCATCCGGGAAAAGTCATTCTAGCGCGCGGGGACATCCAGTACAAACGAGAGGGCGCTGGCGCGCCCTCTCTAATACTGCAGCAGTGACGGTCGGAAGCAGCTGACTCTACTCGAGTTCGAGTGCTATCTAGCGGCTCTTCTTGTACCTGACACACCACCCACGCCATTTCTTTTTTTAGTTCATTTATAAAGAGATACAACATTGAGCGCGAAATTAAAAACCAAACAATCAAATATGCCTGACCTGTACTAATGAGACCCATCGAGCGAATACAATAATTAGAAACAATGATAGGTTATAGGTAATGGTTAAATTACAAATACAATTGCACGAACGAGGTATACACACGAGTATACCCTAAGGCTACCGTCGATCGTAGAAGAGCAATGGCCAAACGTGGTCGACCCAGTAAGTACGAATGCCTAGCAAGTAGACCTGGCTTGGTCAGTGCTTAGGTGGTCCCATGGGAGTGGATAAGCCAGGTAGATCAAGGTAGACCACCCAAGATCAGGGTAGACCACCCAGGTAGATCCGCTCACACCTTTGGCGGTGGCGGTGCGAACTCGTCGTTGATGATGACCGTGCTCTGTTGACTCCAGTTGTCCCCCTCCTCTTCCCTCGATGGAGACGTCTTCTCACCCACGCGGACTGACTGAAATGCACTTTTCAAATGACCTGTCGCTTGAATTTCGTTATCAATGTGTTCGTTATGAATGTATCTAAAGCTTTCGTTGTGAATGTATTATTCATAAACGTTGAAGAGGTTATAATTTGAAAACGTGTACCTTTTTCCTTTTGACTAGCGCTCGGAAGACGGCGCATTTCTGTAGCACTGCTATGCAGTGGAAGAGCAGTATGCCACCAAGTATCACCTGCAGTGAAAGTTGACTAGTTTTCCTATTTCTCGGTTTGAATCAATCTCACAGCCTAAGACAGTCTCTATTGACCACTGGTTATGGTTGTAAAAACTAACTAGTGTCAAAGAAACGTACGGCTCAATTTATACGCCTTTACTCACTTCGAGTAGTAACTCTAAATGAACGAACGTGTAATTAATGAAAATTGCGAACATGACTTTTGGATATCGCTTCTTGAAAATTCTGGCGCGAGCCCTATCCTAAGCCAGAATAGAGGGCACTGCCAGTCTAATCGCGCCGAAAATATGTTAGATTCGTTTGATTTTTTTACAAGTACAATAAGTTGCACAGAGAGTTTCCAATGTACCTTTAACATAGTTTACATTATTGAAATAAAACAGGCAAAGCAGGTGTGACTGAGAGATTAGTGTAAAAAAGAAGAAGAACGCACCAGCAAAACGACCGGCATCCACACCTCGCCGCCCCATGTACGCACGAGCAAAAGGACTGGAAATAAACAGGTTATCGATTGATTACTACCTTACAAAACATTGTTTGGAAATTTCGAAAGCAGTCGCGAAGGAAGCTCTCTTAGATGAAAGGGCACCTATGTCTACGGTAACACTTGTACTCGATAGCCTTAGGTCAGTCCCCCTAGGTCGACGGTTGTGAATCTGCTGATAAACAAACTTTCGAACATCTACTCTGACCCACCAGTCTGCGTGATGACGAGTACGCATGCTCCGGCGATGAGTGTGCCGGAGATGAACGAGGGCAGGAGGAGGTAGGGCATGAGAAGGTAGAGCGAGAGGAGGGCGAGCAGGAAGGAGATGAACGACAGGCACTGGAAGGAGACATACTCACAAATGTATACGCTAGTACGCTACACTATCAAAAGATTGGGGTTTACTATGCAAATATAAAACATGAGGTATTCGTGAAGATGTGAATACGTTCCAGCAACGGAATAACTTTGATTGAACCGTCTGACCGCAATGTTTTGTGTTATACTTATTGAGAAAAAAAGAAAACAATGGTTCTCCACAATGTCTAGATGAACTATTGATGAGCGTCCTGTGTCGCGCGGGGCGACTCGCACACAAAAAAAGAATGAAAACTGAGTGAAGTAGTCAACTCGTTTTTTTTCAGATAACTTCAGTACAATTTATAAGAAAGATACTCTATCTAACAAATCAAATTGATTCAACAAAACTAACAACTAACCAGTACGCCTAAGGCGGGTGCGAGCACAGTATACGGTAGGACGGAAGTGATGGGAGCGAAGGCCGTGTCCAACCTGAATCACCTTGGTTCTTCTACCCGTCATAAAACATTTCAATACTCGTCGTAAAACATCTGTTTAAAAATGTGCGACACATTTTACTTCTCCGAACGCACCTAACATGATTTTCCTCTTTCATTTTCGTCATAAAACATCTGTTCACTACATATTTTCACTACAGTTTTCTGTTCACAAACCGCCGATGTGAAGCATTCTACGTCTACTTTTACATCTGCCATGTCAACCATGTCTAACACATTTATCAACAGGTGTATGTAAGCAATACCAACCCCATAGATGTACAGGAACATAATAACTGATTGACTCACGTCTCCTTGCCCCCAGCCACTAGTACTCCGACCGCGAGTAGCATGCCGCACACCAGCACCCCTTCCCCCGCCAGCAGACCCCGCGTGAACGGGGACTGCAGGGTGGTGTCAGAGGGAGAGCCCATGGGGACTGTAACATTGCATGAAATAGATCATTGTACTTCACTCTTTATCGAAAGTGAATTGCATTGGATACAAAGATACAATGAACTGTACTTGACAGATTGTGTCTTTCTCTCCCCCGCTCTCTCTCTTTCTCACGCACACAGAGACTGTTCATCGAAAGTAAGTAAGTGGTAGATTCTCGTTTCATGCTACAAGCTTTATCATGAACTCAAGTGCCCAATCGTCAAGTGTAGATCTCTGCAACTACATATATACGTTTCATGCAATTAGCTTAGAGTGGTGACAAAATACTGATTTTCCATCTTATAATTTTGTTCTGTGCGATCTTTTTTTCTTCTGAGTGAGCGTAAATGGAACACTTCCTTGCATACGTTTCATGCGAGCTTTATCATGAAAACATACTCACGTGATTATTGTTGTTGTATCCCTGAGTTGATCGTATCTCACTCTTACACTGGACTGTCGGAAACACACAACAATCACTTCACGCCAGCATCCCTCTCGCGATTCACTGCAAATTAACTTAACTTTATTGAATTAATTATTCGGACTAAGATGAAACTGCGATTTAGATTTAGCGTCACGATTGTGTTATTAGACCGCAACATCTGAGTAGCTGATAATTTACATAAATACATTTACATACAATTGAAAGTGAAGCGAGCAGAGAAAGAGAGGCGACGGTGGGTCAAGGAGTGGAGAGTGGAGAGAACAGATCAATATACCCACTCTCACGGACGAAAAAAAACTAAAATCATGCGGACTAATTGTACTCTCACTCTACTATCCACTAGCGAGAGAGAGAAAGAGAGAGAGAAAGAGAGAGAGAGAGAGAGATAAAAAGAGAGAGAGAGAGAAAGAAAGAAAGAGAGAGAGAGAAGAGTAATGAGTACAAGGATCAGTCAGTTCCAGAAAGAAAAGCGAGCGGGGTTACTGCGTAGTAACCCTAGAGTCAAAATCGAAAACGAATACGTGACATTTGGAATGTGAAGACACAGTTTTCAAAATACACACACCCTGCCCACTGCTATCCACAATAGATGGGTGTAGGGGTGTAGAGTACAACCCGGCAAGGACTAGAGAGGGAATAGAGAGAGAGAGAGAGAGAGAGAGAGAGAGAGAGAGAGAGAGAGAGAGTGAATGTCAACAAAGTGTAATGTGCAGGTATGCTTACATGTCAAATCAACTGATAACCGGCGTCGCCTGTGCTGATTATAATTTCCACACTCTATTTTTACATCGAGTAAATGTGAGAGAAACAAAAGACGCTAATGTCCACTATTGTAGGTGTAAAGTAGTGACGTCAGTGTGCATTGTGTGAGAAGCGCGGAAGAATGTTTAAGAATCATTCGGAAAGCGGCTACAAAAATATACGCGATTACGCGACTCTCGCACTTCCAACAACATTCTGACTAACGGGCAACTTCACGCAAACAGCCAACCCGTGACTCCCTATCATATGATATGTGATAAATTGTTGGAATCGATGGCTGACACAGACTAATGGAATAGGAAAGCGAATTGCTGCGATAGAGAGAGAGAAAGAAAGAGAGAGAGAGAGAGAGAGAGAGAGAGAGAGAGAGAGAGGGGAGAAAGGCTGGTTGCCTGGGGCTACGTTACCTAGGCTCGCCCCATTCTCACTGTTATTCGGGTAATCATACAATACGAAAAAGAGAGAGAGTGAGAGAGGGGGGGGGGGGGAGAGAGAGAGAGGCACGTTACGATAATAACTGCGTAAAACAATAGAAGGGGGGAACGCTTCTGGCGGGAGCCGCTGAAAAATTCATTCGTCCTCTGGGAACGGGACTCGTCTCTCAACACAAGTCAACACATTCTGAAGACGAACACAAAAATAAAAACAGAATATCAGAGAAACGGACGAATATGAAATGTTTTTTGATACACCGATCACAAAACAAGTGAAAACATGAGCGGATTGCAATGAATGCTATTGGGTAAACAGTGGAATCTGGAATGGGAACGTGCGAGAGAGAGAGAGAGAGAGAGAGAGAGAGAGGGTGCATGGATTCTCTTTGTTATGCGACTGAGAGAGGAGGGCGAACCAACACTATGTAATACAGCTGTTCAATCGAATCCCAGAAATGAGATTACGTACATACACACACACACACACGACACGCGACAAAGGCATAGTGGTGAAAAAGAAGTATTTGATCAGAATATGATTACACTCACTCAGAAGGTGATAGTGCTTGATAGTAATCGGTCAGCTAGATGGTAAACAAAATGTGTGCAAGAGTCTACTCGAAACCTTCGCCCACTCGCTCGACTTCCAACAAGTATGTGCGAAAAGAGGAAAGGAGTATAAGAATAAGAGATTGGTAGAGCACTGCATTCCGACACTCTCCACTCTCTCCACACTCTCTCACTGCTCCGCCGGCTGAACCTCTCTGCCTCTCACGCTGACTTTGACCGGCTGACTCTCTCGCTCTCTCGCATTCGCACACTCTCTCGCGGTCGCGTCTTTGTCCGTGTAAGGTCACTGCAGGCCTAGTCGTAATTGTGGTCTGCCCACTTTACTCACTCACCCCGAAGAAAAACGTCGTATATGGAGAGAGAGCAGGAAGATGTGGAGAGTGCAGACGGCAGACAGAGTGAGAGAGTGTGTCACAGAATGAGAGTGGTAGAGACTTTGGATTCGAAAAGAAGTAGTGGAATAATTGCAGATTGTAGACACTTCAGTGGGTCCCGCCTCAAATCATTAGCTCTTCAAGAGTAGGCCGAATTCAAGTATGGCATCAGAGTCGTAAAGGGTACAGTAGGTGTGTTTTTGAACGGGAATTGATAAGTACTTCTAACAAGCAATTAGCCATCTAACAAGCAATTAGCAAGCAAATTGATGTGGGATATGAAAAGTTAAAATACTGTCGACTGTTTATAAGGAACTAGAAATCAAAAACGAAACAATTCCGCAGTGAACAATCTTATCAATTTCCGTTCTTTCTAATTTCGATAGATGCATTTCCATATTCTCTTAATTCTCTTGCGCCACATAACATCATTACCACCCTCTAATCGAGCACCTTCGAGGAGCCAGCGAGAGAGTGCATGAATTCGAGAGGGTCCGAGGGATTCTGCGGCGAGAGAGGGCGCGAGATCAAGATAGAGCAGACGGCGAGAGAATCGATGATGTACGAGGGTGTAAGTGGATTACTCGCGCATGCTCGGGCGGAAGACGTGTGTGTGAGTGTGGGGGGAGAAGTGCCGAATCCGCAGGGAGAGAGGAGTGAGTGAGTCAGGAGGAGGAGGAGGAGGAGGAGGAAGGGAGAAGGAGCAGACACTCACACGCACTCACTACTACTCACTGCTCCTCCACCCTACGCCAACCCTAACCCTAACCCACTTCCCAACGAGGTAAGCTTTTTCCGGATCTCAGAAGTATATAGGGTTTTCGGAGCTCTGAGGAAAGAGAGTATAGTGGTCTCTGAATGGATTCAATTGTTTAGGGTAGAGTCCGGAAGGTCCGGAAGTATCCAATCGCTGGAG